>JAJOOR010004062.1:0-71667 GCA_036250505.1 Solanum acaule | reverse complement strand
TTACTATTTGTTTCACACAAACAAACCCCCCCCCCCCCCCCCTTCTTATTACCTGTTTCGGGAAGTAATTTGACTAATTGAATATAATTGTTGGTTAAAGTAAAGTCTAAACCATTTTCCTCGTGGGATCGACCCCAACCTAGAAGTTGGGTTCTTTACTTGATAACGATCGCTTATACTTCTATAGGGAGGTGTAATTTGAGCGTATCAACACCCTAAGACACTTGAACTCTGGGCTCTGATACCAAGTTTGTCACGACCCGAGTCTACACCCTGGACGTGGCCGGCACTCGAGAATCATTGGTGATCCCTAAGCAAAACCTCATCATGGATGACTACAAGCGGAAGACTAACTAAAGCATACATACGCTTAAAACTAAACTAAATTCATTGAACTCGAATACTCGAAATACTTTTGAAAAAATGAGACATATTTACCTTTTTGAAAACATGCACTTATGAACTTATCTTTCAAGTCCAATATATAACATAGGTACATATGTATGTATATATATATGAATAAATTAGCATTAGATACTCTTAATTCTTTATGAAATAGAACCTTTAAACATTTTATCAAAACTCATCTATACTTCCTCAAAATTTTAGTTTAAAACTCAAGTGTTGACTTTGAAAAACTTCTCAAGATTTATAACTCAAAATAGGGTTCATGCTAATTTATAGACAAGAACAAATCAACTCAAGGATCTCAATAAAAGTATAGAAACTCAATACTTAGTAATAGAATTTCAAAAGAAATAGGAATTCAACAACTCAAAATCAACTTATCTCAAGAATACTCAAGTCTAGGGGTAGAATTTTAGATTTCTCTTTTACTGATTTGAAAGTAGATGTAGGTCGTGAGTGTAGCGACCCTTTCGGAAGGAGACTACCACTTAAAGAAGAAATCTAATTTAATACTTACGACATTTAAAAGAGATTAACGAAGGCATATTGATTATAATCTAGTAGAGAAATTAGGTTCATAAAAAGATGGTTAAGGATGTCACCCTGCCTATTTAAACATTTATTTTTGTCAAATTGAAACGGCGTAGAATTTTAACTTATGGCGGAAAAACTCTTCCAAGATAATCGAAGCAAATAGCTTACGAGATTTTCATGCATATATTATCATCACACTTAAAAATGATATAAAAATAATATTACCCTTTCCGAGTACCAAAATTAGCGCCGGTTCATGCTTAACACAAACATTCAAAATAAATAGTAAATTTATTATATTACAAGACTTGGGTTTACACACCCCAAGAAGAACAAAACATATAGCCATACTTATATTACAACCCCTGGTGCCATGATCAAATTAGCCCTCAAATTTTCATGTAAATATACAAGACATAGATCATGTACAAGTCCCAAGGTTTATACAAAATATAGTTTCCCATATGCAAATGTGATCTTTCTTATGGTTCTCAAAATCTCCATCTCCAATGGCCAACTTCATGCATCCTCTCGAACATTCCCTACGATAGAAACAACTATCGCTAAGCATATAACTTAGTGGTGAAAAAACTATAGGTTTGGAGCCCTCAGATTCACCAAGCTACCTTTCTCAAGTCATGGGCAGCACAATTGAAACATAATAAATAAATCAAGTAAATAATATATAAAGAGTATCAAGTTTGATATTTAAAGGTCCAAATGTCAAGAACACTCATAGGACCATTTTCCAAGAGATTCAATAACAAGGCTTTCCCAATATATACATCATGTTGTCACACCAAGAACAAGCAGGTATCAAGAAGGACCGACGCCCTGTATCAAGAAGGGTCAAGCCCAATAATCAAGAGAACCAAGAACCATATTAAAAATGTCTTTCCAGTTCGTACTTAAAATGGACATCTTCCATTCTTAAGACGGACTAAAAATCCAGAGTCAAGATGGAAAATGATCCTAATCAATAGGCATGCAAATAGTGACAAAGTCACAGCCACAAGATGGACAAGGTCCCAACAAGAGTGCCAAGTGATCAAACAATACGTACAAGTAAGCGAGTTACACAAGCGTCTTTAATGTCTTAAAGGATACCAGCACGGCAATGCAAAGTGACAAGAGGTAACCAAGGTACCAAGATAAACTTTTAGATATACCAGCATGTAAAAAGAGTACAAGTACAAGTTTATATACAAACCGCAGTGATTAGCTTAGAAACAGTCCAACACAACTTCAGCAGTTCAAACCGTTGACCAACCAACGTATCAAGGTCCTCAACTTGTTCATGAGTATATACAACCTTAAAAATAAAATTAAATAACTTATTTAATTCCTAGTAGCTCAATAATGTTAATATAAAACAGAATTATCATCACAAGTAACCTTAGCTTGTACAAATACGACTATGCTCCCAAAACAGTAATTCTGGCCAGCCTAGTACCTCATGCCGTAAATTAGATTTGAAAATGAAAATGGAAATATTGGACTGTATATCCTTCATGAAAGATGTAGGTACATCTCTTAAGGTTCCAAATAATAAAGAATCACCGCAAAATATATTGTGTACAAAAAGATATATCAAAACACTAACTGTTGATCATATACAGGATTTCAAATTCCGAAATCTAGACAGAAGTCGTCCTATGTTGCGTACCACATATTGAATCCATAATAGCTAAAGTAGAGTTTTACATAAACATAAGGGTTGTAGGTATATGAATTAGCTTTCCAAATCATATTTATTCACTGTAAACGAAGTTATAAAGAACGAGATATGCTTAAAATACTAAACACTACCCAGCTCAGAAACAGATTTCATCACTTAACAAAGGGAAGGGTGTGTCTCGAATTCAAGCCAAAAAGACCAAGTTTTTCTCTTGTGATTTTGAAGAACAATATGTTTATATAGAGTTCTAAGGTTCTTAGACTTTAGGGAAACGAATTTCACAAGAGGAGTTGTGAAAATATAGGCCACAAGTGATGTTTATCACATACACAGTTTTCCCTAAAAGGAGGCTGTCCAAATAAAAGTGTGCTGCCCAAAATGCGTACATATATACCTATATGTATATCCCTCACCTCCCTTTTAAGTTATAGGTAATTATAATTATAATATTACGCAAACACCCCAATACAATCCCTTAAATTACGATCACATTTTATGTTAAGCAAGTTTGCAAATATCACAACATTTCAAGTTCCCAAAATGAGAGTAAAACATACTGTAGTAATTAAGCAACAGTGTATCGACAAGCGACTCTTGGTTAGTATTTAGGGGTGTTACATCTCAAAATTTACCTTAAACCAGTCCGGAAACAAGTGCGGATACTGGGTCCTTATGTCTTCTTCTCTCTCCCAGGTAGCTTCTTTTCTAGAATGGTTCCTCCAAAGTACCTTTACTAAGTGGATTCTCTTGTTTCTAAGTTGCTTTACTTCTCGAGCTTCAATTTGGATAGGTTCTTCATTATAACTCAAGTCAGGATTAACCTCAATTGATTCAACTGGAAGAACATGCGATGGATCAGAACGATATCTTCTGAGCAAAGAAACATGGAAGACATTGTGGATCTTGTCTAACTCCAGTGGCAAAGCTAATTTATATGAAACTGGTCCAACCCTTTCAATTATCTCATAAAGTCCAATAAATCGGGGACTAAGTTTTCCTTTTTGACCAAATCTCATAATCTTTTTCCATGGAGACACCTTTAAGAATACTTTATCTCCAACTTGATATTCAATGTCACGCCTTTTAAGATCCACGAATGACTTTTGTCTTTCTGAAGAAATCTTTAGACAATCCTTGATAATTTTTACCTTGTCCTTCATTTGTTGCACAATTTTAGGACCAATAAGCTTTCTTTCACCAACTTCACTCCAACAAAGAGGTGCTATCATTTTTTTCCGTATAAGGCTTCATATGGAGGCATTCCAATACTGGATTGGTAACTGTTATTGTGAGCTAATTCTATCAAAGCCAAATGTTTGTCCCAACTACCCTCAAACTCCATAATGAAAGCTCGAAGCACATCCTCTAAAATTTGAATCACTCTTTCTGACTGACCGTCTGTCTGAGGATGGAACGAAATGCTAAATTTCAACTTAGTACCCAAATCTTCCTGCAAGCTACCCCAAAATCTAGATGTAAACCTTGGGTCTCGGTCAAATACAATAGACACATGGATTCCATATAGTCGTACAATCTCATTAATGTACAACTCGGCTAAACGCTCAAGTGAGTAATCCATCCTAATTGCTAAGAAGTAAGCACTCTTGGTTAGCCTGTCCACTATCACCCATATTGCATCATGATTTCTTTGTGTGCGAGGAAGTCCAGAAACAAGGTCCATAGTTATTCTCTCCCCTTTCCATTCTGGCATCGACAAAGGCTATAGCAAACCGACTTGGACATGATGTTCTACCTTTACTTGTTGACAAACTAAACATTTTGAAATGAAATCTGCAATGTCTCTCTTCATACCATTCCAGCAATAATGTTCTTTGATGGTCTGGTACATCTTTGTACCTCCAGGATGCATTGCATATGGTGAAGTATGTGCTTCATTTAATATTATTCTCCTCAATTTTTTTATCATTAGGGACGTATAATCTATTTTGATAAAATAAGACACCATCCTCCGTTAATGTAAAATCATGCTTTTCCCAATTTTGCACTTCTCTAGTTAGTTTTACAAGTTTCTCATCTATTTTTTGGGCTTCTTTTACCTGTTCAAGTAATATTGGCTTTACTTGCAAATTAGCAATAACTAAACCATTTGAATCAAGTGTAAAACAAGCATTCATGGCTCTTCACTCAAGGAGAACGGGCAAAGGACTCAAAGAAATTCTTGCAAAGGATTTTCGACTTAAGGCATCTGCAACCACAATAGCTTTACCTGGATGATAATCAATCGTGCAGTCATAATCCTTGATGAGTTCAAGCCATCTACGTTGTCTTAGGTTTAGCTCCTTCTAATACTTAAGTACTTTAAGCTTTTGTAATCAGTGAATATATGACATTTCTCTCGATACAAATAATGCCGCCATATTTTTAAAGCGAAGACTATAGCAGAAAGTTCAAGATCATGAGTAGGATAATTCAATTCATGCGGTTTTAAATTCTGAGAGGCATAAGAAATAACCTTCCCTTCTTTCATCAAAACTCACATTAGACCATTGTGAGAACCATAACTGTATACTGCATACTCTTTCCCTTCAATTGGTAGAGTAAGTATAGGCGCTCGAGTAAACAAGGATTTAAGAGTTTCAAAGCTCTCTTGGCATTTGTCATCCCAAATAAACTTTACTTCCTTTTGCAAGAGCTTAGTCAAAGGGGAGGCATAATGGAAAAGCCTTTCACAAATCTTCTGTAGTATCCTACTAAGCCCAAGAAACTTCTTACCTCAGTTGGACTTTTTGGAGGTCTCATTCAACAACTTCTTGTATCTTACTAGGATCCACCTTCACGCCTTCAGTTGATACAACATCCTAGAAAAGCCACTTCATCAAGCCAGAATTCACGCTTGGAAAGTTTAGCATAAAGATATTTCTCCATCAAAATTTTCAATACAATCTGAAGGTGTATATCATGGTCTTCACTACTTTTGGAAAATATTAAAATATCATCTATAAAGACAAACACAAACCGATAAAGATAAGGCTTGAATACTCAGCTAATTAGATCCATGAATACCGCAGGAGCATTTGTCAATCCGAACGGCATCACCAAAAATTCATAATGACCATACCGAGTTCTTAAAGCAGTTTTAGGAATATCTTTCTCTCTAACACGCAGTTGGTGATATCCAGACCTTAAATCAATTTTTGAGAATACTTTAGCACCCTTCAGTTGGTCAAACAAATCATCGATCCTTGGTAGTGGATATTTATTCTTGATTGTTATTTTGTTCAATTGTCTATAGTCAATACAAAGCCTAAGAGTGCCATCTTTCTTCTTTACGAATAAAACAAGGGCTCCCCAAGGAGAAACACTAAGTCGAATAAAACCCTTCTCAATAAGTTCTTGCCCATTCTATAAGAAGTGATAGATATAGGGGTAGATTTACGAATAATCTCGATTGGAAATTTAACCCTCTTTTCGGGGGCAACCCAGGAAGATTTTCTGGGAAGACTTCTAGGATATCACATAGAGAAGGTATGTCCTTGATACAAGGACTCTCCAACTGTGTATCAACTATGTGAGCAAGGTATGCCCACAACCTTGATGCATCAACCTTCTTGCCAAGGCCGCAGAAATAATACTAGATGTCAATGATATTTCACCTTGTAAAATGATGTGTGAAAATGTAGGATCTTTAAAAGTCACATGCTTAGACCTACAATCTACCACTGCATGATATTTATAAAGTCAATCCATCTCGATAATAACATCAAAATCCTTGAAGGGCATTTCAATTAAATCAGCAGGGAAGACTAGGTTTTGAATCACGAAGGGACAATCACAGAAAATTTGATTATACACAACTTGATAACCCAAAGGACTTTCAACCAGTACATCAATTAACTCTCACAAATTTCACATTTTCAGGAAGAACAAGTGATGAACAAATATAGGAATGTGTACAATATCTCCCCTTGGGAACATTCATCCTCGAATGATGATCTAGACACCTTACTGAATTAAAGACTCAAGACTAGCAGCCCATCATGCATTATCTCCCCCTTGGGAGTAAGCCTATACGGACAATCCAAATCATGAACATCTAAAACACCTAACCACTCTTCCATCTAAGGACATTATCTCCCCCTTGGGAGTAAGCCTATATGGATTTTTCTAAGCACCATTTCTTTTAACTCTAAGGTTGAAGCAAGTTATCACTCAACTTTCACATCCATTACACAAGGTGATTCTAAACCATGGTGAATTACACTCCTACCTTCTTTAAGAGGAAGCCACTCACTCAAAACCTCTAGGCATCACTCAAACACTCTATCCATCAAATCTCCCCACACGCCCTAAAACTCATCATGACTAAGTTGGGTTTTACCAACAAACACACATAACCATAATGAAACTCATTTATACTAAATACAACATAAAAGCCCATCATGTCAAATCCATCAACTCACATAAGACAAGCACTACTGGAATCTAAATAAGCATGAAACACATATCGGGAGCAACATTTGGAGGACACTTTTGTTCACCTCTAGCTTGGAGAGCATCGCACCCAAATTTCTTCCTCTCCCTTCCCCTAGCAGTAAGTATCGGACACTCTCTCATTTTGTGGTCACTCCCACCACAACCATAACAACCTTCCATACCGGCTAAACACCAACCATAATGCTTCCTTCCACCTATATTGCAAGAAGGCTTAAGTAACACTGATTCAATGTTGCTCCCTCTTTGAGGCTTAGGGTTAGACACCCTCTCCTCACTAAACCTTGGGAAAAACTTATAAGGACCTTGTCCAAAGGACCTTTCAAGAGAAAAAAATGTCATCATCAATCCTCAACCCCTTTCACTCCCTCAACCTTTCTCCATGTTTCTCTTCCTCAATTTGGAGAGAAAAAATCACAAGGCAAAAAATATTCATATCATGATCAAGCATGGCCATGTGACATTCTTTTCCCACTAGATCGGACAAACTAGACACTCATTTCCGACCAAGGATCAGACACTAGAATCGGAACATATTTAGACAATTGGTTGAACCTCAATGCCTAATCCCTAACACTCATATCTCCTTGCCTAAGGTTAATGAACTCAAGAACCAAAGATTCTCTCATCTATAAAGGGAATAACCTATCTAGAAAAGCACTCTTGAACATTTCCCACTCTATGGGGCCTCTACCTACCGATTTAGCCCCTTTCCATTGATTAAACCAACCTTGAGCAACCCCTTTGAGTAATGTGAGGTAAGAAGAGGCACCTCATGCAGAATATTTGTGTGTTTATACAATGTAGCAATTTAAGCAAGGGAAGGGCATGAGGGTGACACAACCAATAAATCGTGAAAGGCTTCACTTTATGAATGGATGATGAGAGGTGATTACCTGGATTTTGCGCAGATTTGTTTAGGATTCCTTGCATCCACATTAGGAGAAAGATCTTTGGCGTTCTAATAGCACTCCTAGCAGGCGATAAAGAGGAATAGTACTTGGTAAGCTTTAGGATAAAATGAAGGAGATGAAAATATGAACGGCAAGAAGAGGAACCATAGTCCATAGGTATGCTAAGGTGGGTGTAAAGGGTGCATGAAAATCAAGGCGACGGGTGGGAGTTTGTGAAAGAGAATAAACGGTGAAAGCATAACATTGATAAGGATATATTTTGTAACAACCCGTATTCAAAAGAGGGAATCTTAAAGGATTTTAGAACTCCCAGGTGTCATCCACGAGGGCCACCCACGGCCAATGGTTTGATCCAAGCCCCATAGGTGGACACCACAAACACTACTTAAGACAGAACCACAGTTGGACCCATGCCCCAATGATAGGTCCACGGCCTATGGTTGAAGGAGTCGTAGGTAGCCATGATAAGTCTCTCAACCAAACCATGCTTGACCAAGACGGACCATTGGTCCATCCACAGCCTGTCAACGTGGTCTCATGGTTGGTTACTGCACAGCTAATTTGAGGACACAAGGGTCCTTTCCGAATTTAATTAGACTTAAGTGGTGTCATTTTACCCTAGCCTAAATCACCTATATAAGTACTGTACACCCCTAAATTAAGTCATTTAAGTCATGTTCTCAAACTCACCAAAAGAATTGGGTTCTTCTCTCAAATAATTCTCTCAATAAAAAATTGAAGAAGAGGAAAAGGGTTCAAGCTAGGTCAAGTCAAGTACTCAATCTTCCAAGATTTGTGGGCTTTGTAATCAAGGTATGCTGGTTTATTCATCCATGGATCCCCATGATTTCCCCAATTTAGAAGAATAATTCCTCAAGTAAAATTAGGGTTTCTTCTAATGTTATGGGTTATTGATACGCTCAAATTAAACCTCCCTAAAGAAGTATAAGCGATCGTTGTCAAATAAAGAACCCAACTTGTAGGTTGGGGTCGATCCCACGAGGATATGGTTTAGACTTAAACTAAACTCACAATTATATTTTTTTTAGTCAAATTATTTCTGAGAAAAGTAAATAGGGGGTTTTTGTAAACAAGTAACAGATTGTTGATTTAAATCAATGAGTATCCAGTAAGCAAGATTAACAGTTTGAGAAATCAATATAAGATGGAAACTGGGGTATGTGTGTTCCCCACAAAATTTTAACGCAGTATTCCTAATAATAGTAATCCTTTCCTAGCGTATGACATGCAAGGTTGGTAAGTTAGGTATCCCTAAGTGATTGGTCCTCTAAATAGGGAATTTCACCACGTAACTTGGTCCGTTTACGGGTGTATGCTTTACTAACCCTTACATTTACCCTAGATTAGTCATCATATCAATTTAGTTTAGTTTTCACCCTCACTTTAATTGAAATCAGACTAGTAGATATCATCCACTAAATCTTTGTTGTTTAATCCTTTTCTCATTCATTACATCCTAGGACCGGCAAGTAGGAACGAGGCGAGTTCTAAAGTGTGCACCCATTAAAAAGACTTCTAAACGAAAGGATTAGCAATACATGCATAAACACTATTCAAGAATTACTTAATTATTATTCATACTTTGTTAATTGCTCATGGTTCCCACAACCCTAGTTGTGTATTTATCTACTCATGCTTGAGAGTTCACATTTCATAATTAGGTTAAAAGAATTCATGAACTTACAGTTAGAATAGATGAAAACCCAAATCTAGAATTGAAGTTGAAAGTGTAATTGCATAAACCAACTTCTGGAAATTAAATTGCTAAGAGTTTGCAAATTAATTCCCAAAAGACCAAAACTAGAAGTACACAATAATTTCTAAACCCAAAAATGGAATTTTACAACTAATATTTATAGAAAACAAATCATAAACCAACTAGGAAAAAATAAGGAAAATTAGTTTGGGACGCGGTTTTGACTGACGGCTTGACCTACGGACCGTGGTTCGACCTACAGTCCGTGGTCTGCCTCCGTGGACCAACACTTGGAAAATAAATCAGGTACTGGAACTTCAACTCTCTGACCCCCCAAACGACGGATGTGCAGGACGAGGCGTCAATTAATCTACGATCCGTGGTAAGCTTCGTGGTTCCACACTTGGTCAAAATTCCCTGATCTTCGACCTACGATATACCACCTATGGACCGTCACTGGACCTACGATTCGTGATTGGTTCTATTGGTTTTTGTTGCTGCCAATTTCAGTCCCTTTTTCTATCAACCGCTTCCAAACCAATTTCTTGCGAAAGAGTTCATAAAAACATTATTCCTAATAACAAAATAGCTCAAGACACACACAAACTCTAAGTGAAATGCATCGAAAATACCGTAAATGCACGGTATATCAACACTCTCAACTTAAACTTGTTGATTGTCCTCAAGCGACATACTAACACTCTAAACGACACTTATGTAGAAGCAAACATACAAACTCGAGCAATCACATGGCCTTCTCAATCAATTCCATCACTTAGTACAAATCTTTTCATCTAGACTCAACAAGCTAACTTATGCGGATCAACACATGACATAGATCAACAAGTAGACATCACAACATAAACTTTTCACAATCCCCAAGGTACCAACTCTCCAACAATGTAGCTAGTGCCCTCACTTCAAAAGAAATCCTTTTCACACACTAGATATGAATTTCAAGTTCAAGGATTCATTCAATACTCACGCTCAGAAGTGACTACAAGTACAATTAGTGCTCAATACCATAGGCTTGCCCTTATTTTCACTGCATAGACTCTCCAAACAAGTCACTAGGATCACTATAGGACTTTCTTAGCTTGTAGCGTAGGCTCAGGGTTAGGTAGGGTATATTTGGGTACTTTTTAGTGACTTTTCTGCCTCATTGACATTACATTGGGTTTTTACCTCATTTCTCAACCAATTCTTGACATCTTTTTATTTTCTCCTCTTTTCCTTGACTCTCTTCAACACAGATGTGACTTTTGACTTTATCACTCTTATTTTTCTCTTTCTTCTTTTTCTTTTACTTCATCTTTCTTTGTTTCTTTCAGTACTTTTGTCATTCATCTTTTTGCTTCTTTTGACTTCAATCACATCTTTTTCTTTCTTTTCTTTTCTTTTTCTTTACTCTACACAAACTTTTTTCATACCCTTTTTCTTTCTGTTTCCTTTTTATAGCCACCCTCAACTAATGTATTTTGCATAAGTTGAGGTGCAAAATATCCGATGTCGGACCAGGGCCAATATTAAGGTAACTTTTTGAATTAGCCACCCTCAACTTAGGCTTTTGGCCTAAGTTAAGGTGCACGTGTCCAAAGAGGGACCGGGGCCAAAACAATCTTTTTAGTGAAGGTGAATTAGGTGTATTGAAAGAAGTGGTATTCATTAGGCTAAAACATTTGGATCAAAGGGAGAATTTATTTCTTTTGGTTGACTTTTAGGCTTGAGTGGACTTATTTCAACAAAGGCCTATGATCATTTCCCAACTTCTAGCCTAGATTATCTTAGCAGGACCAACGGGGAAAGTTCTAGATTGGCACATGCTACATGAACATTCAAAATCATCTCACACACAATTGCACATTGTTTCATTACCGGATTATTGAATTACCCAGTTCAAGTTTTAGCCTAAGTAATGCTATCATACTGGTTCCTTATCATGTCATATGAAGATCCATCACATTCAACTCATTCAGCCTATAGATCTAGGACATTTTAAAATATTTGGACAGGTATCAATTTCATGCTCTTATGCCATCATGCTTTCATTCTTCTACTTACTTCTACACATACAATCCTAAACATGCCGGTTTAAACATAAAAGTTAAACAATCCTTTGGGGGAAAAAAACACAGCAAGAAAACACCAAGAGAGGATTATGAGTTGGGTTACTCAGTCTTCACCCTATCACTCACAATACATTTACCCCACCCCCAACAAAATAAGGAGCAATTTCCCTCAATGCACAAAATAAAAAGTAAAGCATAGGGTGAAGAAAACTTGTGGCGCAAATGCACCGAAAACCCATCAAGAAACGGGTGAATCTGATTTCCCGAAACCCGCAGGATCAATACTAGGGACGCCATCAGTAGTGCCCTCACCAACAATGGGAACACCATCAGTAGTGCTCCTAGAAACGGATAGACCAACATCAACCTCACGGGCCCGCTGCTATCGCACCTCCTCATAAATGATGGATTGCCTATGGGCTGCCTCCAACTGCTGGCGCTCCTTCTTCTTCAATTGTCGAGCCTCCTCAGTGTCGGAAGTGTAACCAGAGCGGTGGTGCTTCCCAGCA
Source organism: Solanum acaule (assembly GCA_036250505.1). NCBI lineage: Eukaryota > Viridiplantae > Streptophyta > Magnoliopsida > Solanales > Solanaceae > Solanum > Solanum acaule. The sequence goes on along the minus strand of JAJOOR010004062.1, from coordinate 59,386 downwards.
ACACGGGAAGGATCGAGTTATGGCATAGTGTCGCCAAATAGGGCAGTCATCACCACCTCGTCCTCCTTCACCTTAGGTGTAGACTCCGGTACAACCTTAGCAAGGGCTAGCAAGGCACCAACATCCGCCCAGAGCCTAGCCAACTCCGCGTGGAAGGTGGTCACATCTATAGTGGGGGTAGGCCTCTCCAAAACTCGCAACTCAAATGCATCCAAGCGCTTATGAACGACCTGAATCTTCCTCTCCATCATCAGCTCCATCCTAGCCTCAGATTCCTCAGCAGAACGCTGCATCCACAACCTCATATGTTGCAACAAGGTAGCCATCTAGGTCTCCAACTTCTAGACTCTGGCCAGAGGAACGACAGTGGACCCTAAAGAGTCAGTGGCTCGGGATGAGCTCTGGGCCTGGCTAGTTGCAGTAGAAGGTGGATCCTGGGCATCAATAGTTGTAGGGGGAACGATAGTCTTATCAACCTGGATATGTTCCGCATCAACAACAAGATAAGCTCCCAAGGGTGGTAGGTCAACTTGTGGCTCCCTCCGTGGTGCAGCAAGATTGGCATTATCTCTAATGAGGCCGATGTCCACTTTTTTGGTCGCCTCGAGCAACCTGTCACAATGCCAAATAGGCACTGAAGCCTCCCTGCAGAGATGGAATATCAGACACGGAAAGGGCAAAGTGGTGGTGGTCTTAAAGGCCCTCTCATGGATCTCAACTATCAAAATGTAGGAGAAATCAAGCTCCAGTCCTGCCATCATAGCTGCTACCATCATGGCCCGGTCCCAAGTAACAATATTGTTCGCCTGAGTAGGAGACAGTCTAGTACGAACCACTAACCAGAAGAAATTTGCAATGAAGCTCAGAGTCACCTTCCAGATAGGTAGAAGAGTATTGCGCACCCACTTGGTACGCTCCCCATCCTCAGCAATATGACGTGCCATCTAACGAAGCAATGTCTTTCTTTGAGCAGCATCTCTCTAAAATGCCCCATTCTGAACTATGCCCATCTTGTAGTCATAATTCATTGTATTAATAGGCAGAGTGTGCACTGGGCCATAAATGAAGTGACGGATAGTAGCCTCAGAGATGTCCACGAAGAAATTACGCACCAAGGTAGCCTAGCATGGGGGTTGAGCTATGGGCTTGGCCCGTTTAGATATAGAATTATAGACGGTGGCGGCATAGGAGGCAAAAAAACTCTCTAGTCATCTCCTTTTTGTATTTCTTTGGGCTCCGTGTCATCCATTCACAATTGTGCCTCCGGAAGAGCTTCTCAATAACAGGCACGGTATGGATACTCTCTGTCAGAACCTTGCGCTCCTCAGTAATGGTCCTTGTCATCTTCTATGTTCATTTAGCATAGTGTCATTCTCATATATTTGATACTGGCCCGCAACGCACCACCTGTTCGGTTCCACGACATTAAGGATTGGTTCAGCTTTGGGTGGTACAAGGGCATCAGATGAAGGTGATGAGGCGGAATCACTACTGGAACGGGAGCCGGAATGCGACTTATCTGCAAATGATGCCCCCTCTTGAGACTGGGGGGCAGTGACCTTGACACTAGATGAGAGAACCTGCCTTGTCATATTTCTCGTGGTCCACACAAAAGTAGGGGAGCCTCTGGTGGTCTCCAAGACGTACTACTGATCAGTGTCCTCATCTAACAGACATCAGGAAAGGGCGATGGATTTGGACTTGCTCTTCCATGAGTATATGGGAGCTTGCTTCGGTGCCATGATACTTGTGAAAGCTTAGTTAGTACACAAAGGACACAAAAAGACCCAAGAAAAAATTTTAGAACACCTTTTAGACTTAGACAAAAAATTTAAAAATTTCCAGGCACTAGCTGGAATTGTGACCCACAGTGGGTACCTAAGGTCTGTCGATGGAACGACAGCCCATTGGTCCCTCCGTAGGTCAGCATTAAAAAAAATTAAGTTGCAAATGGTCAACCACGGATGTGCAGAATGGTCTGTCGATCAAACGACAGACCGTAGTCCATACCGTGGTTCAAGACTTAACACAAAAATTGTGTGCTACTGATCAATGGACCCCTACCTACGGTCCGTGGGTGGAGGTCGTTGATCACTGTTGTGTCAGGCATAACACTTCAACTTTTATTCAAACCACAAGTTCAACAATTACTCAATCAAACTAAGTCTAATCATGCATTTCAACATAATATATGGTAGTTCATCATCCGTAAGGTTGTGATCATACAATTTTTCACATTCAACACATAAACATTTAACAACCCTAAGTCAAAACTTCCAACTAGATCCATCACCCTAAATAGTTGATTAAAGCTAACTACACATTCAGATACCATCATTCAAAGGGTGTTTCTAAACTAAAAGGAACATTTTAACAAGTAATTTAACACCCCCAGGTCAAGTTCTTTGTTATGACTCCAATTTGAAACAATGAAATATTCAAATATTAGGAGGAATCAATTTACCTTACTAGTCAGCAACAATGGTATGAGTGTGTGATCAAGTAGAAACACTCCTAAAACAACGTTGACACCAAATCTGGACCTTGAAAGTTATGGGAGAGAAAATGGAAGTGCTGGAATTTGGGAGTGATTAGAAATGGAAGGTGAGGGAATTATGGATGTAATGGGAGGTTTTAATGTGAGATGATGGGGTAAATGGAGGGTTTAAAATGGTTCGGTAGAAAAAATGGAAGTGGGAAAAGAATTTGAAAAGAGGAGTTTTATTTATTTGGGGTCTGGATCAGGTCAGGTAGAAACCCTAACTTGGACCCACGAGACCCCGTCGATGGTCCGTTGGTCGACCTATGGTCCGTCGATGGAGTTCGTAAGTCACTATGACTCTTAAAAAAAAATTAGACACTTACTTGGGATCAACGGATGCCATCCACGATCCGGGGATTGACCAACGGACCGTCGATGGGACCCCTAGACCACTGTAACAACTTATATTTTGTAGATTTTGCTTTTTCGTCCCTGCACATGTAGCAACTATTAGGACTTTCTTTTTACATTTTCTAGACACTTTTTAGAGACGGACCCTATCCTATATCTAGCCAACACTAAATAGAAAAAATAATAATAAACACATATCTAAAGGGCTACAAAAATCAAAAAAGAAAGAAGAAAAAATCCTATATGGAAAAGAAAATCCTATAGTTGGCTAGACTGTACATCTTGGGTTGCCTCCCAAGTAGCGCTTGATTTAACGTCACGACACGACACAAACACCTTGACTACTCAAACTTCATCAAGATAACAAGCCTCTATCACTTCATGTACAATCTCACATTTCCCAGGTAGACTTTTATCCCCTGCCTGTTCACCTTGAACCTCGTTCCTTCCTTGTTCTCGAGCTCAACCACTCCATGTAGAAATACTTGAGTTACTCTGAATGGCCCCGTCCACTTGTACTTAAGCTTGCCAGAAAACAAGTGCAACCTTGAATTAAATAAGAGCACCAGATCACCGACAATAAATTCACGCTTTTTAATCTTCTGATCATGGTATTTCTTCATCTTCTCCTTGTACAAGGCTGAACTTTCATATGCTTTTAAGCGAAACTCATCAAGTTCATTCATGTCATTCAATCTTTGACTCGATGCGGCGCCCCAATCCAAATTCAACTTCTTTAGCGCCCACATTGCTTTCTGCTCTAGCTTTACAGGCAAATGTCATCCCATATACAAGTTGGTAGGGGGACATACCTATGGGAGTCTTGAATGCGGTGCGATAGGCCCATAGAGCATCATCAACCCTTCTTGACCAATCAGTTATGTTGGCGTTCATAGTCTTTGCAAGAATTTGCTTTATCTATCTATTTGACACCTCAACTTGCCCACTAGACTGCGGATGTAAGGAGTGGCTACATTGTGAGAAACCCCGTATTTCTCTAGCATGCCTTGAACAACTTGTTACAAAAGTGAGAACCTTCATCGCTGCTAATTGCCCTAAGTGTACCAAATCTGGAGAAGACACTCTTTTTCAGGAATGTGGTGACACTCTTTCCCTCATTGTTTGAAAGCGAAATTGCTTCCACCTATTTCGATACATAGTCAACCGTAACTAGAATATACTTCATCCCATGCGAACTCACAAACAAACCCATGAAGTCAAGACCATAGACATCCAATATCTCAATCACCAATATTATCGGGTTCATAGGTAGTTCTTGCTTCTTTGAAATTCCTCCTTCTCGTTGGCAATGATCACAAGACTTGGCAAAATCATGAGCATCTTGGTGGATAGTAGGCTAGTAATACCCACACTGCAAGATCTTATGAGCAGTCTGAATACCACAATGGTGCCCACCAAAAGGCGATGAATGACACACCTCGAGTATACTTATCATCTCAACGTCAGGCACACAATGACAAATAATCCCATGAGCACAAACACGAAACAAGTAAGGCTTATCCCAAAAGAACTTCTTCATATTAGACATAAACTTTTTCCTTTGGTGATATGACAAATTCGATGGAACCAAATCACTTGCCAAGTAATTAGCAAAATCTGTGGAACAAGGGATAAGATCATAAGAGGCAGCCAATACCGGTTCATCGGGGAACGCATCATTAATCACAGCCCCATCTCCTAGCAAAAGCATAGCTTCCTCCTCCAATTTAGACAAATGATCGGTGACTTGATTTTATGTTCCCTTTGTATCCTTGACCTCAAAATCGAACTCTTGCAACAAAAGCACCCATCTAATAAACCTCTGTTTTGCATCCTTTTTAGCCATCAGGTACCTCAATGCAGAATGGTCAGTATGCACTATGACCTTAGTACAAGGCAAGTAGGATCTAAATTTTTTAAATGTGAAAACCACAGCAAGGAGTTCCTGCTCAGTCACGGTATAGTTATTTTGAGCCACATTCAGAGCTTTGCTGGCATAGTAAATAGGATGAAGAATCTTCTCTCGCCTCTGTCCTAGTACCACACCAAGCGCCGCACCCCTCGCATCACACATCACTTCAAATTGTTTCCCCCAATCCGGTGAAATAATGATAGGTGTTAATACTAATTTTCTTTTAACTCTACAAATACTCTCAGACAAGCATCATAAAATTTAAACTTACACTCCTTTTCGCGTAGCTAGCACAATGGGTGTGCAATTTTTGAAAAATCTTTTATGAACCTTCGGTAGAAACCTACATGCCCAAGAAAACTCTGAATATCTTTGACAGAGATGGGTGGTGAAAGCTTTTCTATTACCTCAACTTTGGCTCTATCAACCTCAATACCTTTCTATGAAATCCAATGACCCAGAACTATACCCTCTTTAACCATAAGGTGGCACTTTTTCCAATTGAACACAAGATTGCACTCTTCGTATTGTTTCTGTACCTCAGCTAGATAGATCAAACAACCATCAAACGAGTCACCCACCACAGAGAAATCATCCATAAATACCTCAATTGTGTCTCCACCATATCTGAGAATATCAACATCATGCACCTCTAAAAGTCGTTGGAGCAATACGCAACCCAAATGGCATACTTTTGAAGGCAAAAGTCCCATATGGACAAGTGAATGTGGTCTTCTCTTGATCTTCCAGAGCTATGGAGATTTGATTGTAGCCCGAATACCCATCTAGAAAATAATAAGAACCCTTAATAGCAAGACGATCCAGCATCTAGTCTATGAAAGGCATCAAAAAGTGATCTATCTCTGTCTGGGCACTTAGCTTGCGGTAGTCTATGCATACTCTCCATCCAGTCACTGGCCTTATTGGAACTAGCTTGTTTTTCGCATTAGGAACAACAATGATCCCACCTTTCTTAGGTTCACACTGAACAGGACAGACCCAACTATTATCTGCAATGGGGTATATGACTCCAACATCTAACCATTTAATAATTTCTTTTTTCACTACATCTTGCATAGGGGGATTTAGTCTCCTTTGGTGCACAATACTTGGCTTATTGTCCGACGTAAGTTGGATTTTGTGAGAACAAATGCCGGTGGAATCCCAATAATGTCCACAATAGTCCATCCAATAGCCCTCTTAAACCACTTCAGTACCGATATCAGACCTCTATTTTCCCTTCACTCAAGTCAGCAGAAATGATCATAGGCAACGTGCTATCTTTCCCCAAGAATACATACCTCAAGTGGGATGGTAGAGCTTGAACCTTGAACCTCGTTCCTTCCTTGTTCTCGAGCTCAACCGCTCCATGTGGAAATACTTGAGTTACTCTAAATGGCCCCGTCCACTTGGACTTAAGCTTGCCAGGAAATAAGCGCAACTTTGAATTAAATAAGAGCACCAGATCACCGACAACAAATTCACACTTTTCAATCTTCTGATCATGGTACTTCTTCATCTTCTCCTTATACAAGGCTGAACTTTCATATGCTTTTAGGCGAAACTCATCAAGCTCATTCATGTCATTCAATCTTTGACTCGATGCGGTGCCCCAATCCAAATTCAACTTCTTTAGCTCCCACATTGCTTTATGTTGTAGCTCTACATGAAAATGACATGACTTCCCATATACAAGTTGGTAGGGGAACATACCTATGGGAGTCTTGAATGCGGTGCGATACGCCCATAGAGCATCATCAACCCTTCTTGACCAATCAGTTCTGTTGGCGTTCACAGTCTTTGCAAGAATTTGCTTTATCTATCTATTTGACACCTCAACTTGCCCACTAGACTACGGATGACAAGGAGTGGCTACATTGTGACGAACCGCATCTTTCTCTAGCAATACCTTGAACTACTTGTTACAAAAATGAGAACCTTCATCGCTAATAATTGCCCTAAGTGTACCAAATCTGGATAAGATACTCTTTTTCAGGAATGCGATGACACTCTTTCCCTCATTGTTTGAAAGCGCAATTGCTTCCACCTATTTCGATACATAGTCAACCGCAACTAGAATATACTTCATCCCATGCGAACTCACATACGGACCCATGCAGTCAAGATCCTAGACATCCAATAGCTCAATCACCAATATTATCGGGTTCATAGGTAGTTCTTGCTTCTTTGAAATTCCTCCTTCTCGTTGGCAACTATCACAAGACTTGGTGAAATCATGAGCATCTTGGTGGATGGTAGGCCAGTAATACCCGCACTGCAAGATCTTATGAGCAGTCTGAATACCACTATGGTGCCCACCAAAAGGCAATGAATGACATGCCTCGAGTATCAACCTAAGGTACATAGTGATGAATGATCCCATCACCACAAACACGAAACAAGTAAGGCTCAAACCTATAGAACTTCTTCACATCAGATATAAACTTTTTCCATTGGTGAAATGACAAATCCGATGGAACCAAATCGCTTGCCAAGTAATTAGCAAAATCTGTGAACCAAGGGATAAGATCATAAGAGGCATCCAATACCTGTTCATCAAGGAACACATCATTAATCTCAGCCCCATCTTCTAGCTTAAGCATAGCTTCCTCCTCCAATTTGGACAAATGATCGGCGACTTGGTTTTATGTTCCCTTTGAATCCTTTACCTCAAAATCGAACTCTTGCAACAAAAACACCCATCTAATCAACCTCGGTTTTGCACCCTTTTTAGCCATCAGATACCTCAATGCAGAATGGTCAGTATGCACTATGACCTTAGTACCAAGAAAGTAGGATCTAAATTTTTCGAATGCGAAAACCACAACAAGGAGTTCATGTTTAGTCACGGTATAGTTCTTTTGAGCCACATTCACAGCTTTGTTGGCATAGTAAATAGGATGAAGAATCTTTTCTCGCCTCTGTCCTAGTACCTCACCAAGTGCCACTCCACTAGCATCACACATCACTTCGAACGGTTGCCCCCAATCCGATGAAATAATGATAGGTGTTGATACTAACTTTTCTTTTAACTCTCCAAATGCTCTTAGACAAGCATCATCAAAATCAAACTTACAATCCTTTTCGAGTAGCTTGCACAATGGGTGTGCAATTTTCGAGAAATCTTTTATGAACCTCCGGTAGAAACCCGCATGCCCAAGAAAACTATGAACACCTTTGACAGAGATGGGTGGTGAAAGCTTTTCTATTACCTCAATTGTGACTCTATCAACCTCAATACCTTTTTGTGAAATCCAATGACCCAGAACTATACCCTCTTTCACTATGAGGTGGCACTTTTCCCAATTGAATACACGATGGCAATCTGTGTATCGTTTCAGTACCTCAGCCATATGCATCAAACAACCATCAAATGAGTCACCCACCACAGAGAAATCATCCATAAATACCTCAATTGTGTCCCCACCATATCTGAAAATATCGACATCATGCACCTCTAAAAGTCGCTAGAGCATTACACTACCCAAATGCCTTCATTTTGAAGGCAAAAGTCCCATATGGACAAGTGAAGTGGTCTTTCTTGATCTTCTGGAGCTATGGAGATTTGATTCTAGCCCGAATACCCATCTAGAAAACAATACCAACCCTTACTAGCAAGACGATCCTGCATCTGGTCCATGAAAAGCATTAGAAAGTGATCTGTTTCTATCCGGGCATTTAGCTTGCGGTAGTCTGTGCATACTCTCCATCCAGTCACTGGCCTCATTGGAACCAGCTTCTTTTTCGCTTTAGAAACAACAGTGATCCCACTTTTCTTAGGTACACACTGAACAGGATAGACCCAATTATTATCTGCAATGGGGTATATGACTTGAGCATCCAACCATTTAATAATTTCCTTTTTCACTACCTCTTGCATTGGGGGATTTAGTCTCCTTTGGTGCTCAATACTTGGCTTACTGTCCGGCGTAAGTTGGATTTTGTGAGAACAAATGCCCGGTGAAATCCCAATAATGTTTGTAATAGTCCATCCAATAGCCCTCTTAAACCACTTCAGTACTCATACCACGACCTCTATTTTCCCTTCACTCAAGTCAGCAGCAATGATCACAGGCAAAGTGCTATCTTTCCGCAAGAATACATACCTCAAGTGGGGTGGTAGAGCCTTGAGTTCCAATTTTGGAGGCTCATCTACAGACGGTTTTTCAGGTAGGGAGGCTCGATTCTTCATAATCTAACTCCAGTCTTTTTGGTTTGGAATGAAACTCAAACCTATCAAGTGTGCAACTAACTCATCAATACCATCACTGTCAAAGTTGTTCATCACTGCTACTAGTGCATCAACACCTAACCTTTCCTCAATGGATATCTCAGATTTTTTCCCCACAATGGGATTAACCATAGATACCGATTTATGATCACTTTCATATTTCATAGACCTATAGATGTTGAAAGTTACCTCTTCATTGTTTAATCAGAACTTCATCTGCCCTCTCTCCATATCAACCAACACACGCCCATTAGCAAGAAATGGTCACCCTAAGATGATGGGAACCTCAAAATCAATCTCACAATCTAAGATCACAAAGTTCGTCAGAAAGATGAATGACTCTACTTTCACAAGGACATCTTGCAACACTCCAATGGGCCTCTTTACAGTTCTATCAGCCATAAGTAAACGCATCGCAGACGGTTTTGGAGCTCTTAAACCCAACTTCACAAAGTGCAACATACAGATGGTACAAGGAATAGTGAAGGCTCCAGGATCCTCTTTCTTTTACACAAGTGACCTTGTAGCAATAGCACTACAATGTTGTAACCTTTCTTCATCCTTAAAATTGACAGCCCTCTTTTTGGTCACCAATTCCTTCATGAATTTTGCATACCCAGGCATTTGCTCCAAAGCTTATATCAACGGAACATTTATGGAAAGTTGTTTCAACATAGTTATGAACCTGCAGTATTTTCCTTCTTCGATCTTTTTCACCAATCTCTGTGGGAATGGAGGTGGAGGTTTAGGCATGGGAACAACTTTTTGGGTCACCTCCGCTCCCTTCTCTATTGCATCTTTCAACTCTCCAGTAACCTCAATCTCATCCGCATCTTTTTCTACCATACTTTCAACCTCAGACCGCATAGGGGGATCAATGGTCTGTTTACCTTCACGAGTAGTGATTGGCATACAATGCCTATCATTCTTCGGATTCTGGATGGTGTTGCTAGGAAGTGTTCCAGGCTGATGTGGGTTCACAGTAGTGGACAACTGACTAAACTGTTGCTCAAGTTGCTTGATTGACACTGCATGGGCATCAACTTTTTGACCGATTCCAGACAAGTTATTTCGCATCTCTTTCACATTCTCATCAGTTGTATCAAACCTCTTCATCATATTTTGCATCATATCCTCAATGCGTGACATACTACTACCAACCTATCTATTACCGGATTCTCTATTACCAGGTGAAACATAAGGCCTACTTCTCTCATTCATGTTGCCATAGTTGTTCCGGTTGTAGTTTTTATCACAATTGTATTTCCCATCCCGGACATAGTTTCCCTCTCATTTGTAGTTGCCATAGTTCTGACCTTGGTTTCCTTTACCTTGGCGCCAATTATCCGTATTGGAACCTTGGTCGTTGGTTCGAAAACCCCCCATCTGATCATTCACTAAGTTCGCATCCTCCTCATAGTAACATTCCTCAACTGGCGGTGGTGGAGGTCTAGTTATATAATTTACCGCATTCATATTTCTGCATTTCCACTCACGTGTTTCAATACCAAGCCCAGTTCTGTCCTCATTTGAGCCATCTCTTCATGAATGTCATTATTCACTTGATTTGGTGCAGTTTGGACCGCGAACATGCTTCTACGAGTATTTGCCTTTCTAGTGTTCCATTTTTGGGAAATCTTCTCTAGTTTTTCAGCGATCTCCTCAAAAGTGCACTCACCATATGATCCTCCAGCAATAGTATCAAGCATAACATTTCCATTATCATCCTTCTTATGAATGCAGTGAACTTATCCCATGAACTGCTTACGGACTCTCTAGGTAGTGCTACGAAATTATTCAGTTTATCCCTGTGATTTAACTTTTTAGACACTGGAAAATACTTCGACATGAACACCTTATGCAATTGGTCCCATGTATGAATCGAACTGTATGGCAGCTCTGAAAACCACACTGCAGCATCACCAGTCAATGACAGAGGGAAAACTCTCAAACATATGACATTTATATTCAATTTCGGTCATCCCACACAACTCTTACATAGACTTTTCAATTTAGCCATGTGACCCTATAGATCTTTCGAAGCTAAACCAAAAAACAACCCTCTTGTTGTAAGCATTTGCATAAGACTACTGGTCACCACAAATGTATGCCCCGGAGGTAGAGGAGGAAGAACAATAGGCCCTTCTGATTCAACTGTATTGTAGTCAACCCTGTAGTTATCACGAAACCTCGGTGCTGGTGGATTCTACACCTTTTCTGCATTACCACCATGAATATGAGTGGGCGCATTAACAACCCCAGGAGGCTGCAATTCAACTTCATCTTTGTGACCCTCTCTGATTGGATTATTGTGTACCCCTAGATTATTCATTTTCCTCAGAGTTCTTCTCAGTTCAGGATCGTATGGGGTCAAGGGTTCGCCTCGACTCCGTGTACTTGGCATACACTAGAGTTGAAACCTGTAGAAAATAAAAACAAAACAAAACGTACAATCGGGAAATACTTGACTAAAGTTTAATAATGTAGTTGAACTCAATCTAAAAGACAAATTCCCCGGCAGCGGCGCAAAATTTGATAAGCTCAAATTACACCTCCCTAAAGAAGTATAAGCGATCGTTGTCAAATAAAGAACCCAACATGGAGGTTGGGGTCGATCCCACGAGGAATATGGTTTAGACTTAAACTTAACTCACAATTATATCTTTTTAGTCAAATTATTTCTGAGAAAAGTAAAAGAGGGTTATTGTAAACAAGTAACAGATTGTTGATTTAAATCAATAAGTAACCAGTAAGCAAGAATAACAGTTTGAGAAATTAATATAAGATGAAAACTAGGGTATGTGTGTTCCCCACAATCTTTTAACGTAGTAATCCTAATAATAGTAATCATTTCCTATTGTTTGACATGCAAGGTTGGTAAGTTAGGATCCCTAAGTGTTTGGTCCTCCAAATAGGGAATTTCACCATGCAACTTGGTCCGTCTACAGGTGTATGCTTTACTAATCCTTACCTTAACCCTAGATTAGTCATCATATCAATTTAGTTTAGTTTTCACCTTGACTTTAATTGAAATCAGACTATTAGATAGCATCCACTAAATCTTTGTTGTTTAATCCTTTTCTCATTCATTATCTCCTTGGTCCGGCAAGTAGGAACGAGGCGACTTCTAACATGTGCACCTGTTAAAAAGACTTCTAAACGAAAGGATTAACAATACATGCATAAACACTATTCAAGAATTACTTAATTATTATTCATACTTTGTTAATTGCTCATGGTTCCCACAACCCTAGTTGTGGTTTAGCTACTCATGCTTGAGAGTTCACATTTCATAATTAGGTTAAAAGAATTCATGAACTTACAGTTAGAATAGATGAAAACCCAAATCTTGAATTGAAATTCAAAGTGTCATTGCATAAACCAACTTTCGAAAATTAAATTGCTAAGAGTTTGCAAATTAATTCCCAAAAGACCAAACCTAGAAGTATACAATAATGTCTAACTCCCAAAAATGGAATTTACAACTAATATTTAATGAAAAAAATCCTAAACCAACTAGGAAACAAAATAAGGAAAATTAGTGTGGGACGCGGTTTTGAGTGACAACTTGACCTACGGACCGTGGTTCAACCTATGGTCTGTGGTCTGCCTCCGTGGACCAACACTTAGAAAATAAATCCGGTACTGGAACTTCAACTCTCTAACCCCCAAACTAAGGATGTGCAAGACGGGGAGTCAATTGATTTACGATCCGTGGTAAGCTTCGTGGTTCCACACTTGGTCAGAATTCCTTGATCTTCTACCTACGATGTGCCACCTACAGACCATCACTTGACTTACGGTCCGTGGTTAGTTCCGTTGGTTGCTGTTGCTGCCAATTTCAGTCCCTTTTCTCTCAACTGCTTCCAAACCAATTTCCTACAAAAGAGTTCATAAAAATATTATTTCTATTAACAAAATAGCTCAAGACACACACAAACTCTAAGTGAAATGCATCGAAAATATTGTAAACGCACGATATATCAGTTATGATTCAATTGAGTGGATTATGGTTGTTTATGATAGTTTATGATAGAATTACATATTTTTAGTATGATTATACATGTATTCATACCTAACCTATGATTCTAAGATGAATTTGACATAGCTATTTTTATGCCATGAAATTGAGGATTTAGATGTAATCTTCTAGGATTGATGAAATACATGATAGATTGCTTGAGATTAGAGTATATAGACATGAATTGAATTAGATTGAAGTATATATGATGAATCATGACTAGTAGTACTTGAGATTGAGCATATATGATGACATATGAATAGAGTTGCTTAAGAATGAAACATGTAATTAGAATGTCTTGAGATCTAGGAATATGTGATGATCACGAGAAGTATTGTTTTGAGAGTGAGGCTTGTAGTTATGAATGTTGAAATGCTAGGGCTTTGAGAGTAAAGCTAATATGATGAACTATGAATATTAAGGCCTTGAGAGTGAAGCTTATATGATAATGGTAGATTAGTAAATAGAATTTTTGTGGAAGGACTTTACCTACATGATCTACCTTATGTATGTATGAATGTATAATGTGAAAGGTTTTCTCACATTAAATGATTCTAGGTTAATGGATTGCTCACCTAAAATGAATCAAAACATGTATGAACTATAATATGTTGAAGTTGTGATACGAGGTCCCTTCATGAATAGCTTGACTTGGTAAGACATGACCATGCATGGTATCTTGAGATAGTAGAACTCATGGATAGCCTTGGATTGAGAAATCGCACCCTTCCAAAGGTTAGCTTGAACTAGCATGAGAGGATGCTTGCATGATAAATTGACTTGGTGAGGCCACACCACTTCATGATAGCTTGGATTGAGCAATAGTACCCTTCCTTGAGTAGCTTGGACTTGCATGAGAGGATGCTTTCCATGATAGCTTGGTCTATCATATTGAGGTGTTTTCCCTTCTTAGCCTTGAATTGGTAAATCGTAACCATTCATGAGTGATGATATGTCATTAGACTAGTAAGAGGTACTCTTCCATGAATAGTAAGAATAGCTAATGAGGGACTAAATCCCTAATCAAAGTAGCATGTTTATGATGAAACAAGATTACTTCAAGGAAGTATCGTAAGTATATTTTAATATGAGATTTACTTGTTATGATGTTAGATTAGGTTGGATTGTTGCTTGAGTTGCCTTCCTTGATATGTATGACTAGAGGTGATGACCTGTGTATTGAGTAAGAACAAGTTGAAGTTACTTGGGAAGTGTTCTTCTTATAGTATGTTGATTTATGTGCATTGAATATTCTTATGACTTATATGGTTATCTCTTATGCTTATGGTATATGTCCTATGTTGACTAATGCCTATGTTGTGCTTATGTTGATGATTTATGCTAGCCATCATATTTAGTACATTCTTATACTAACACATACTCTTGTCTACATTCTTATCAAATGTAGGGTCCGGCGATATTGACTTTCATCCCCGTGGCTAGGTTCTTAGTAGAGCAAGTAAGTGAAGATTTGGTGAGTCCTCATAGCATCGGGGATTTGACCACCTTTACTTTATGTCTTTCTTTTATGTTTTAGAACTATTGTATGGGCTGTGTCCCTAAGACTATTTAAGTATTAGATGGTTTGAGACAAGTGTTAAAGACTTCCGCTTCGTTTTATGAAACTTTGATATTATTGAAAATGCTTTAAATTTCCACACCATTTTCTATTATCTTATGTCATGATATGCTAAGTGGCTTGTATGAGGCCTCTCGGGGTCTCATACGCCTTGTTACATCTAGAGGGGTACCCTTGGGTCGTGACATGTTTACATCAGAATACCTGAAATGACTGGGGATATGATTGTGTTCCGTTGCATCCACTGTGACCATATCAAGAGTTGTCCATAGTAGAAGGCCTAAGAGGCGTTGAGGAAGTGTGTTCTGGTTGGAAGAAGCAACACAATCAGCGAATGAAACTATGAACCGTAAAGCAAGGTACAATCTTACAGGAAGTCGATAATTACCGTTTAGCGGGTGATTGAAAATTAAGGTGCAGGAGGTGAGAGTCAGACAAGTAAACGATAGCAACTGTTACATTCAAACACAAAAAGAGTGTTTTTAAGAATAATAACAATACAACCCTCATGCAAGAAAGAGTATATAAGAGAACTTTGGAATATGGATGACATTGCATCAAATAAGTGCAAGTTTTTTTTTAAATATAAACAATACAGCCCTCGTGCAAGAAAGAGTAGAGAAGGGAAACATAGAATATGTACAACATTGCATCAAATAAATTCCGTATGAATGTACGGGTGGACAAAATCATGGCAGTTATTGAACTCATATGAACGATTTGGTCCTACTGAAGGCTCTGGGCAAAATCTGATCTAGGCAAAATCGGGTCCACGTTTGAGATACTTTAATGGAGGTTGGTGAGGGTGAGGCAGCGCAACCATGGCTTTTACGGGTGATTGAAATTAAGGCACAGGGTGTGTTAGAGAGAAAGTGAATATACGATGAAAGATTTAATTTGAAGAGTGTAGGTTAAGAGCACCATACCTGCATTGAGCGCGGAAATTTGTTAGATTATAAAGACAGCGGCGAAGAACGATTGCGACTGGTAGAAGTAATGAAGGGGATGGTAGTTTGTGCAGAGGAAGGAAGAGTTACAACAAGTGAAGGAGGGAGGTTTGGTGGAGGTGAAAGTTGTAAGGGGGAGGTGACGGATGCATAGAGTTACGTTGGTTGGGAAGGGGTAAGACTGAATATAGGGGAGAGGTATTTGGGGGATTAACTTCTTTTTAAGAGAACTTTGGCCTGGGTTGTTGTTGTTGTTATTATAATTATTGTTATTATTTATAATAATAATAATAATAATAATAATAATAATAATAATAATAATAATAATAATAATAATTGTTATTATTATTGTTATCATTATTATTATAATTATAATTATAATTATTATTATTGTTGTTGTTATTTTATTGTTATTATTTGTTATTGTTATTGTTATTATTTGTTATTAGTTTTATTTATTATTATTGTTTGTTATGGTTTTTGTTATTATTTGTTTTTGTTATTGTTATTATTGTTTATTATTGTTATTATTTGTTATTGTTGTTGTTGTTAATATTATTATTATTTGTTATTATTGTTATTATTTGTTGTATTATTATTATTATTATTTGGTAAATAAACAACTTTTATTGATTACCAAAAACTGCAACATTACAATGCTAAAACAGGATTAGACCATCGTTTCTCACAATCTCTATAGCCTAAAGCAACACCATCGTAGGGACTAAAACAGGTGGTTCTAAAAGAAAAACATTGAGTTAAGCCTGTATTTACCAATCAACAAACATGGTAAGAAAGATAAATATAGGCATGTCTCAGGGCATATGGTTTAACTATTGGAGGTGGTCTTGTCACTTCTTTTGTCTTTCTCCTATTGTGTGTATGTAGATTGCAACCTCTCTTGATATTCTATCATTTTTTAACTGACCTCCTTGAAAGCGCATTAAGTTCCTTTCCCTTCATATCAACGTAACCACTATTACAAATAGGCTACTGAGTATGCCCCCTCTCCCAGATCTCTTCTTAGCCCAATCAAATGCATGAACCACCTCTTCTTGCCAACTCGCAATAAGCTTATAATCACCCACCCATCTTAACAGCATACTCCAAAGTGCATGAGTAGTTGGGCATTCAAACAATAGATGAGTTGGATTTTCCAAAGGATCAACATAGAATACACAAGCATTAGGAATTGCTATACCAAATTTTTGTGGCCTATCAACAACTGGTAATCGTTGGTATAGAGCTAGCCATAAACAAAATTTGTGTTGTGGATGGATTGCAGGATAAGTTGTCAAATTCTTCCATTATATTTTAGGGTACTATGGTCTCAAAGCTGCATACATACTCCTATATTGAATTTGTTATCATGGACCATTGTATCCAGGCTGTGACACCCCACCCATTTGAACGTTGGAATTAACTCGTACTTTTGGAATAAGTCTAAGACTACCTCCCATATTAGGAAGGATGTTATATCAGTTATTTTGAGTGCACAATTTTTGTGTGTTAAGTTTTAAGTTCAAGGAAGTTGCAAAATAAAAGTCGACAAAAGTTAGTGTAAATGTCGTAAAGGAATTCTCTGTAATTTAGGGTCAGATGTCTCAAAAAAAAAATTCTAATATATAAAGATTTAGAATACTCATGGCCTATCAAATCAAAGATCTACGAGTATATTTTCCAATGCACTAAACCATTCATCAATACGCCTTCATAATTGAGAGATATCCAGGTTTTCGTGAGACTGCACAAGTAGACACCTCAAAGTGGGCCCCAACCCCTAAGTCGGTTATTCTTTAAATACACTCATCTCCTTTTTTTCATTAGAACTGATAAAAAAACCCAGAAAAATTAGAACTCAAGCTACTAAATCCTCCAAGGGTGTTGGTTCTTTCAACTCAAAAGTTTAACGAAAGTTACTCTACGTCGTGAGATTAACGTTGTTGTATAATTTTCTTCTTGATTTGGGCTACAGTTATTGTAGTTGCAAAGAGGAAGAATCTTAGTATTATTATTTCACACATTTTGGTTGAGGCAATCATATTTTTACAACCCTCCTTCGTAGTTCCATGTATAGTATAATTTTATAGATTTTTAAGCCAGGTGGTGTTATTTTCGATATTGTGGTTGTGGGCAGCCCCTTTGTCTTATTTGTTTCACTGTTATTGTTGTTTATTGATGGTGTTAAGGTGTCGAAGGTTATTGGGGGTTAGTTTGATTCTTATTGGAGTCGCGTACGATGGTTGTTGGATTGAACGGCGTGAAGTACGCCTAGTTATGTTCCTCGGGAGATTGTGCTCCTTCGAGACGTTGTCGAAATGTATTAAATGGATTTAGCTACTAATTATTGTTGCTTTCCGCCTCATTTTATTGTTTCGACTTTATTGGTCACGAGTGTGGCATTAGCGTCTTATCAATTACTTATGGTTCATTCTTATAGCCTTGCTGATTTTTGTGTTATTGCATTACTTTGGTTGGCCAAGCATCATAGAGAAAACTTTTGGACATTTGTTGAAAGGGACGTTAAGGCTATTATTTCTCTTCTGGCATGATCCTAATGGCCTAAGCTTGTTATGGCTGGTGTATTATCATTAGTTGACTTGTAGACCTGTCATGTTGAGTTGGCTGCGACCATATGATATAATGTCTATCAACGACACTCTACTCCTTAGTTACCTAGAAAAGTAGGTTATGATTTTGTATTGATTAATTATGACTACTTGTTATTGTTATAATGTTTTATCGTCAGGCTGTCGCCTATGAACTTGTTTTGGCCACAACATACACTGATATTGCAGAGGTTCTTCAACATACATATTAATTCTTATAGCGAGCCTACGGACCGGGTAAACCAAGCCTTCAGGTTGAGAAGAGCGAGTCTACACGCCAGGTAGGCCGTGCCTAAGGGCTGGGTAGGCTGTACATACTCCTATACTGAATTTATTGTCACAGACCATTGTATCCAAGCTGTGACACCCCACCTATTTGAACGTTGAAATTTACTTGTACTTTTGGAATAAGTTTAAGACTACCTAGCATATTAGGAAGAATGTTATATGAGTTATTTTGAGTGCACAATGTTTGTATGTTAAGTCTTAAGTTCAAGAAAGGTTCAAAATAAAAGTCAACAAAAGTTATTGTAAATGTCGAGTTCTATGTAATTTAGGGTCAGATGTCTAAACATTTTCTCCTAATATATAAAGATTTAGAAAACCCATTACCTATGAAATTGAAGGTCTATGAGTCTAGTTTCCAACACACTAAACCATTCATCAATATGACTTAATAATTGAGAGATGCTCCGATTTTCATGAGAGTGCACAAGCAGACGAATGAACTTCGCAATTGAATAACTTATTTTTGAAGATTTGAGCTCGAGAGATAATAGTTTTCTAAACAATTAAGCAAGGGTTAAAACTGAAACACTCTGAAATCGAGAGGATATAAGTGATATTCACCTAAAAAGGCTGAAAAGTGTTTAGGTGTATGTAACTTGCTAAGACTGCATGCATTGTATCAAAATACCGTTATTTGTGCAAAATATAAGTTGTAGTCTAGATGTCATGGGAACACAATCCTAGTCTACTCTAAATTGATAACCAAACCTTGGGACTGTCACGTGTTACTGTTACTATTTAACTCTAAATACAATTGGTTACTTGGATATTAAAACAAACCCAATATTTACTTTATGCAATTTTATTTTTGGGAATATCAATCGCAACTGAACATAAGAACTAGTAGGTTTGTTTCTTTTGTAACTCCTTGTTCGATCGACCTTAAATCTTGTTGAGTTCATTAATTAGCATCAATCGTTTATACTTCTTATTTGAGGTGTAAGCTTAGACGTATCAATCTCTTAAATTGAAGTTGTAAATCAACTCCCGATGGCTGAGAATGTTTTCAGTATATTTTCTTTTACTTTTAACATGATTAGCTAAAACCCCTATTCTAGGGGTGTGCAAATGGAGTTATGTTTTGATTAAATTGGTGGAATAGTGTGTATTTCTCTATCTTATTTTGATTTCATGGATTCAACTTGATTGTTATGTGTTAATTTATGAATTGAGGTTGCAAACTTAATTCTACTTCAGATATTCATATATTGCTTGAGAGAGAATGTATGAAGTGGGTAATTGATTTGATGCTTGCATATTAGTTTGGAATTCCTTATTTGCTTGAGAAAGAAATTTGGGGTTTCACCTCTAAATGCTAGACTTGCTCAAGAGAAGATCTATGTCAAGGTAATGGGTTGTTTAGTAAATTATACATAGGAATGTTTGAGAGGAATTCTTGTGATAAACATGTTGTGATTGAGAAATACAATATGTGTTTGAGATTGGCCCAACCTACCCATGGGTAATCAAGGTTATTGAGTAATCACATTGACCCAGCTTTTGAAATAAATACCCACCTCCGCACACTCCTAGATTATTAGTCTATTTGCTTGCTAAACACTTGTTTTAGTTAACATTGTTGAAATTGGTTAGTAAATAATCTTAATTTGATATTTGGAATTTACCCACCCTTTTTACCATCTATATACAATGAATAAGGACACAATTTGACTTCATAATTGAAATCTTTCATATACCATTCCTTGTCGGGGTTCCTCGTACAGTAATTAGATTGCTAACGACTACTTACTAGTTTAGTGATTTTACAAATAATTTGAGTGTTTTACAAAATGAAGTCGTTGCCGGGGAGTGGTGCTTAGAATTCTTTTAGTGAAGCGATTTTGTGAACTGAATTAGTATAGTAGAATACTCTTATTACCATTTGTTCCATTGTTTTTCTCTTTATAGCTGAAGACATCAGTGCCATTGGAAGCAATGATGCTAGCCAACATGGGCAAAATTAAAATGTGGGAAATTTAGATGATGTGAACTTCAATGCAATACAGGAGCTACCCAGTTACCCCCAACCATGGGGAAAGCTATGTTTCATGTAACCAGAACCATGCTTAAATTTCTCCAAATTAAGGAAATGTTTGGAGGTCTAGCTCGTGAGGATCCCCATAAGCATATTCACAACTTTGTGGATGAATGTGATACATTTACTTTCAAGTATCACCCAAGAGTCCATTTGATTGAGGCTCTTTCCCTTCTCTCAATGGGGGAAACTTGAAAATGGTTGGCTGAATTACCAAGAGACTCAATCACTACTTGGAAGAACTAACTCAGGTGTGATGAGTGATAGATTTGCACTCCTTTGAGGCCTATTAAGATCAAATATTAGTGTCCTCAATGGCTAATTTTGTCTTGATGATATGATGATATTTTGATGATTTGCAACTATGAAGACAAATGGACAAGTCAAGGATAAATGTTTGAAAGAATGACCGAAAGTGTGAAAAGAAGTGCAAATTTACATTGATGATTGCTAAGAAAGAAATGTTGATCACCTAGTGAGCATGACCTCGCCCAAAGTGATAGTGCACAACACTTGTATTTATCAAGATAGGTCGGTGAACTCCAAAACAAAAGGCGACTCACTGAATG
Source organism: Solanum acaule (assembly GCA_036250505.1). NCBI lineage: Eukaryota > Viridiplantae > Streptophyta > Magnoliopsida > Solanales > Solanaceae > Solanum > Solanum acaule. The sequence goes on along the minus strand of JAJOOR010004062.1, from coordinate 38,302 downwards.
AGAAAGGTGACTTTGCTGACCATAATTGAAAGCGACAGTGCAAGGAGGAAAATTGAAGGCTTGAAAGGTGAACCAAGGTGGTACTTGGTGATTTGCGTAACATGAAAGGCAGACTCGAACAAGCCTATCGACTGAGGTTCAAACACCTGAAGCCTAGAATAAGAGAAGGTGAGATGAAGCATGATCGACGATTCGCCAAATGAACTTGTGCCTAGATTGTTTTATTATATAGGTTCTGGCGCTTCTCATCCAAACTTGTGGTTGGCATAAACTCCATTCAGCTTTGCTTGGGATTAGTGAGTCATCATAGTTCGGGGACATGCCACTTATGATTTTATATTCTTTTCAGACTTATTTTAGTTTCAAATTGTTTCGTGAGCTAAGGCTTGTCCTAGCCACACCTATGTATAATAGAGGCTTGTTGTCAGAAATTACTATTTTCGCATTTAGTCTTTGTACTTAGGTTCTCTTTTATGTTGAGATTTATCGTCCTCTTATATATTTTATTTAGTTATGTTGTTATTTTAGTGTCATGCTATGTCATGTGGAATTTTTCGGGATTCTATTCACCTTGTCACGTCTATGAGATAGTCTTGAGTCATGACAATAACCCTCTTAGGCAACAACATAGCCCCGTAGGCAAAGATCACATAGTCCTTTTTGGCAACAACATAACTCCATATGCAAAGATCACATAGCTCTCTTACCCAAAATATAGCCCCGTAGGCAAAAATCACATAGCCTTCTTAGGCAAAAATATAGCCTTATTGGCAAAAATCACATTCCTACAACTAACCACAATAGCCCCAAGGGCAACAATAACAATTCAATAGGTCGAAAGTGAAGAGTTTAGTTATAAACAATCTATACGAATAATTTATAAGCCATGCCTAACAAGTTGCTACCAACATAATAAGAATCTCAAAAAGAGAGGAATATAACAACTCGAGCATCCAACCACCAACAATTATGGCTACAAGTACATCAACGATAACAACAATCTCTTTACATCGCTCATAGCTTTAAGGAAACATGTTGAAAGAAGCGAATAGCCTTATCATACCTTTTTTGATGAATTCAAGTGGTCTATCGACTTTTATTTGAAACCCCCTTCAATAGCAGGACCACAATCAACACACAATAATATAAGATACCACGATAAACGAACAAAAGAGATGGATTTTTGTTGTAGCTTACTATTTGCGGCTTATTGAAGCTAGCACTACAACATTTTAGGCCTACGGCCACCCCAGTAAAGTGTAGCCTAAACTAGCAAAAAGTGTGGCCTTTGATAAAAGGCTACACTTTTGGACTTTAAGCAACACTTTTTAGGGGGTGGCCTAAAGAGGCGTAACCTTTGACATTAGGCCACACTTTTGAAATGTCACCATAGCAGCTACACTTAAAAAGCGTGGCCAAAGAGGTATAAAGGGCACGCTTTGTAATAATTCATTGGCAACACCTTTTGATTGATTATACTACACTTAAAAGCGTGGCCTTTGTTTTGTTATTGGTCACACTTAAAAAGTGTTGCCTTTTATATCTCATCTAGAACAACACTTCTAAAGTGTAACTTTTCTTATGTACAAGATAATACATTAGACGTCCTATAGCAACACTTTTGAAGTGTGGCAATGTTTTGTAGAATTTTTGTAGCCACAATTTTTCATTTTTAAGAATAATGAGTTTTCTTTGCATATATTCAATAATCACATAATTAAATATATAAGTGATGTAAACCACAAAATTAGCTAATAAGTAAATCGAAGCTATATATTTCAAATAAACTTCAAGAAACATGTCTTGTACAACCAATACTTAGAAAGCGATTGCTTAAAGATCTCTACTATCAATAAATTCCACAAAACCAAATGCATTCAAACAAATATGACAATAGTACAAAAACTCTTCATTATTCACTACAATAGATCGAGTTTACTTCTAGCCACTATTCAAATTCAATTACCGTCATTTTCCTGAACATTCAAAATAAAAACATAAGTTAGTAAAAGAAATCATGTATTTAATATGCTTAATACTAAGAAATCTTCTTATGCAGTGGGGTAACATGCAACATAAAAATGAGGCTCACAAGCTCATGAATCAGGCCCTTCCCATTGTTATATGTTGGAACCTGTGGAAAAATAGATGTGCAGTAAAATATGGTGCCAAACAATCTAATATGAGGATAGTGAAGTTCCTAAACTGAAAAAATATCCTTCAAATTTTCAACACTGTTTTCCCCTATATCCAGTGGTCACACAACTGGATTGATCTTATCTTTATGGTGGAAAATTGTAGTCATGAAATAAAGGTTATACCAGTTCTTTGGGAAAGACCTTGCAATGGTGTGTACAAGCTAAATACAGATAGGAGTCTTCTCAATAATCCAGACAAGATAGGTGGAGGAGGAATTTTAAGAGATCACCAAGGAAAGTTGGTGTATGCATTTGTTGTTTCCCTTGGCATTGGTACCAACTACCAGGCTTAGATACAAGCAGCCATACATAGAGAGTTAACGGGTGAATGCAACACGGATACAGGAAGATCATTTTGGAGGTGGACTCTGAACTTTTAATGAAGTGGATCACTGCTAACAGTATCCCTCCATGGTAACTTAATCACTTCATCAAAGAGCTGCAGCAGATCACAACCAACCTTGAATTTTTCCAGTGTAAACATTCATATAGAGAGGCCAGCTTCTCTGTTGATTACCTTTCAAAATTGAGTCATACATCAGACATTACTCAACACTTCTACACAAATAATTAACTAGCAGCAGCAGTGAAAGGAAGCTACATTTTGGAGCAGCAGCTGGGAATGAAAAATTTCAAGAGGAAGAAGTTGAAAAGAATTAAGAAACCACCTTGAGCATATAATCAGTATAGATGACAACAATAACATCAGATCAGTTCTCAGATGGAGTCTAAAAGAAATTCATGACTAGGTTAGATTGATTTAGTGTAGGTAGCTTAAGAAACACAATGTCTCACCTAAGCCGCTGAGCAGCAACATAGTCTGCTGCAGTAAATGAACGAAAAAATGCCAGATTTGTACGAGTATCATATGTCAATCTTGGTAATAGAAAAATAAGAAGAAAACAGATAACAAAGAGAAATATTGAATGTACTAACAATCTTGTAGAATGATAAATACTCACAATATTGACGCTGATTGTTCCAACAATTCTAAACCAAAGCTAGAAGATACACCAGCCAAAGTCCAAGATACAACAATGGAGAATGTAATAATAGAAATAGGCATACTTTGCATCCATGTTTTTCTGATAGTCGACTGAGAACATTCTCACACTTGTCAGATATATCAGTCGAGCTCTCTTGTGAAGGAAAATTAGGTACACAAGGGAGGGACTAAAAAAATAGAGACATGATTAAATTACAGAAACAGAATTTCTGATCCAGAATGATGTCCAAAATCAATAAGTGAAAGCTAGGACATGAAGTTCCTTAGGCAATTTATACACAGACTAAGAGAACCGAATGCAAACATTAAGACATGCAGTTCCTTAGGCAACTTATACACATGAAGTTACTAGGAAATATATTAGTGAAAGCTCCAATTCTACATCCAACATTTCAAGAACATAATGCAAAATGAAGACTTGTATCCAAAGTAGAAAACAATGTTTGCAGCCACCACTGCAATGAAGAAGGAAAAGATGCATGATCTTTGCAAGGTGAGGCACGAGGTAGAAGGACTATAGTTCCCATAATTTGAAGCCTATGTATATCGATATATAAAAAATATAAATCTTCATGTAGCAGGTATGTTGTAAAATCAGTTGAAACTCCAAGAGACCTAGAGAAAGTAGCAGCTATCTTATCTATTAATTTACTACCAAATTGAAACAAAATGCATTAGCACTAAACAGTATTAACAACTCCACCATCAAGAAATTAACTTATCACCAAAGATCATTAACAAGCTCCACAAACAAGAAATAAACCCTTTTATGCTTTAAGGATGAGAACGAAAGACAGTCGAAATGTAGACAAAGGAAGATAACAATGGCATCAGTTGAGTGCACCTGTTCACTACTTCACTTCTGAAAGATTTGGAGACCCGATCAAGCAAAATTGGTTGATGAGCTAAGAAGTTCCTCTCCCTGCATTGGCTATTATTATAGTTATCCCCTTGGCAAGTCTGCTATTTTCTTCAGCAGTGCAAGCCGATTTGTTCCTATCCGTTTGTCTTCCTACAATATGCATAAAGAACAATTAACATAAGAATAGGAGGTTCAAACTGTGCACTATAGTTGTATCAGCACTCCAGAATAAGCCGTAGATTAATGAATATATCAGCACTCGAGAATACACCTATGTCTAGCCACAACATTTGTCTCATCTAGCCACAACATAATACTCGGCCTCTGATTTAGCTGGATAACAGTAAAATCCTTTAAATTCTTATACGCCACATGCATTAAACGACAGCTGTAACTTGACAATAGAGAAGTTGTTGCTAGGTTTGGGATTGTCCAACCCAGATGACCACTTTTACTTCTACTCCACTGCACCTCGCACAATAGCTACAATAAAAAAGTCCTACAACAACTACTTTAATGAAGGCAAACGAAATTATCTACATTAATGACACTTCAAACACACAAAACGAAGTCCTACAGAGAAGCCTAGTGGGAAATGTTGATGGTTAATATCTTGGGGAATGTTTAAGCGTAAATGGGCTGGAAAAAAATGAATAACAAGGAGGTAGTTACGTAATTCTGAAGAGCAGGAAAAGATAAACGGTAGGAATCAAAACTAGATCCCACAGGCATTATACCATGAGGTTAGAAAGTTAACAATTACAGGGTACAATTCAAAATAAAGTGTAGTTGCTTTGGAAGTGAAGTCCAATGATCATAAAACATTAAAACGATATACACCCACCATACGACCTAATCTTACTCGTAAAGGCAATCAGAACATAAGCGAATCCAACCACCTATACTGCTTTTACTTTAGCTTACAGCCTTCCAGAACCAAACTCTCACACATACACATATGTTCTTCATGCTATGTGCAAGAGCAATCTTTGCACAAGGGTAAAATGTATCAGGAAATCTTCACAAAAGACTCCAGAAAAACTAAAGAACCTTAACAAAATAGGAAAATGAAAAAAGAACAACAACAACTTGAAGTTAATTGGCAAAGTTCCTTTTGAGGAAAAAGGATGAGACCTTTTTTATATACGTTAGCAAAATAACCAGCTTTATACCAAACAATAAAGCAAATTAAGCGCAAGCATATACATTCTGCTTCAGAAACAATTCAGAAAGGACGTATCTTTTAGACAAAAATTACACTCCAAGAAAGATAGTTCATGCGTGCATACCCACACAATACCTTTTCCACAGTCTGCAGATTTTTCATAGTGACTATACTCAGGAATCAGGACAACCTAATAGCAAGGGTAACACATGTAGTACTGGATATTCTAAGGCAGGATAATCATATCGAATTGAGAGTCACAGACATACAAAAAGTTATATTTCTTCATAAAGCTTAGAACTGTGCAAAATACTAAGACATAAATGAATGAAATGTGAAGAAAAGAAAAATACCTTTTGATGGCAAAACTGCAAGCCTTGTACATCTTCTGCTTGGAATCTGATAATATATGCATATGACAGAACCTCATAAGCAACATTGCTTTCGACTTACAGCCATGAACCCCACAAGTATTACTGATAACCGTATTCCCGTTGTTCTCTTCAGTTCCTAGAGTACCAACCTTATTACTCTTATCCTCATCTTCTTGAAAACCACTCATTCCAAACTTCCAGCAATAATCTCTATGCTTGAGCTTTACTTCCTCCATTAACGACCAGTAACAATCTCTGTATATACGATGGATATGCTTTGTCCTTCGATTCCTCCTTTTGAAAACAGCCACTCGATGCAAATGCTTGGATTGGGATAGAAAAACATCCTACTCCCATTCGTCAATTTTGATCGGCGTTAAGGCATTCGAAGAAGAGGGCCGGCCGGCAACATTCCCAGTTGACCTACACTCCCAAAAATAAATAAAAAATCGTATAAAAAAAGAGAAGAATATCAAAACCCTAAAGCTAAATATGAAAGCACACGCAAGCAATAAACCCAAAACCCATAAATTTTGACTTTTAGAGATAAATTTTTTACCTGATAAACTCTATTCCAACAAAATCCTTTCAATGTGATGAATCTTTGAGAAATCATCTTCTTAACTGAAGCGTTTGTTCTGTTATTGAAGAAAAGATCAAAAAATCATCAGGGAACTGAGATGAACAACAAATTTTGAAACCATTCTTCAATCTGCTTTGACAAAAATTTGTAGAGTATATTCATTGATGAAGCAATAACTGACAAAAATTTGTAGTTTCGCTTTGTGAAAAAATTCAGATTTGGAGCTTCAATGAGCTGAGCGTTCTTTCTTCAAAAAAATTCAGATTTGGACCTTGGGATTTTATGTTTTATGACTTATTTTGCTTTATCAAATAAAATTGTTAGCAGAATCTTCAAAATGTTGGAGGGAATATATTATTTTAGTGAAAAGTTTAAGGTCACACTTGTAATGTGTTGTTTTTACAATTATAAAAATAGCATACTTTAAAAGTGTTGCCATTTATGTAAATACTTGTTGCCAATTATATCATAATGTAACAACGCTTATAAAGTGTAGCTTATACCATTAAAGAGTACGCTTTACAAGTGTTGCCAATATTATCGAAGCCAAAAGTCAAAAACCTGGGCTACGCTTTAAAAGTGTAGCCAAAAATATTTTAGGCAACACTTTACAAGCGTTGTGCAGAATCAATGTGGCCGTAAGCCTAAAATGGTGTAGTGATTTGTTTTTATTCTTTACTCTTGAGACTTTTTTTTGGTGTATGGGTTACGTCCCACCAATTCTATGTTATTTTAGAAGGGCTTGTCACATAATTATGATTCTGCACTTATGTTCAAACTCTCTTTTATGATATGAGATGACTTACTTAAATCCTCTTATTATATATTCTATTGTGTTGCATGTATGTCAAGTGGCTTGTGTAGGGCCTCTCGGGGTCCTATACGCCATGTTTTTCCTAGGGTTTACTTTGGGTCGTGATAGTATTAACTACCGTGCTATAAAAGGTAACCAATTGGCTCTCCTTCTATCGAACACACAAGTTAGCAATTATATTACTAAGTCAAAAGCTTTTGCAAAATCCAATATTAAAGCTCTACTTCCATTCATTTCCAAAAATACGAAGGCTTTGTGAAATCATCAAAGTTACTACATATTTCATCAATATGGTAATATAAACTCGTCCACATCCTGGGAATTGATACCTACCCATTTGGTCTCTTGGACATGAACTATATTTATCTTCCTCTTATTGAGAGTCTTCATGTCACACCCCAAACTAGAGAAGGCATGACTGGCACTCGACACCTTAAGCAATTGAGTTAGCCACCTAAACATACCAACTGACTCAACTGAGGGCTTAAAAGGTCGGGTAGCATAACATCTAATATACTACGACTGAACCCTTAAGGTCATAACTTGAATTTCAGCAAGTCATATAGACGAAGGTAGACAAGCCAAAGATAATAAGGTACTAGCTAGCCAACAAGGCTACAATGAAGATATACACACATACATATATATCTATACATGCTAAGCCTATGTGGCTGGAAACTGGAAGTTGCAGAAAGAAACCCAGAATATTGTGTCCAGAATAGCCTCTGTGAGTGACATAAGAACTGGTCGAGACAAGGCTCCGATTAGACCTAAACTGTACAATAAAAGTAACATCCTATGAAAGCTCCAGGAGGAAGTGGAGGTTGCCAACTCACAGCTGAACCCCGAATCTTAGCAGAGGGGCCAATCAGAATCCCTACCTGGACTTGCACGCACGAAACAAAAATGCATCCCCAGGCAACGGGACGTCAGTACAAATAAAAATGTACTGGTATGTAAGACAGAAAATAGAATAATAAATAGTTACTGTAAAAAGGGGAATAAAGATGCCACCTGAAACAGAAACTTTGGTAGCCGCCATGGCTGGCATCAAACCTTATAAAAATTAAATATGCATGGTATGCTTGCATAATCGTATGTCGTGAATATATATATATATATATATATATATATATAGATGCAAATGCATGTCATATCCAACCAAGTGCTAGCAATGGTGGTGCCTTCCGGTAGCGAATCGGGATCATACGTATAAATATAGGCAATAGGCCCCATACCTTCCGATTATAGCTTGGAAGTAGAATGCATATCATGTAATGTCATGGATCCGTAATGCATTTGTTACCTAAATCATGTTGCCATCTTGGCTCATTGGTACTCTCGTCCTCATAATCTCGTAATCACTTTCGTATCACATGTAAATATCTCGTGAAACTTATATACTTATAGATTAAACTGGAACACTTAACTTGGATTTAGAAAGGCAAATTAAACTTGAAGATGTCCATATAGAGCTTAAAGTTCTTCACTTAGTATCTATATATGTTTCCTTAGTGGTTTGTAAAAGAAAGTATTTCAGAAAAACCCGTACTTTAGTAGTTTAAACGTACTATTTATATTTAAGAGTTTTGGAGATCGACGTTTTATTTTAAAGTTTTCAAAAATATAAATTAGCGAGGAAGGAGGACTGATTTCAAATTCATATTGTTCATCTCTAATATTTTTAAGTTACTACACCTAAAGAAAAATTAGAATATGTACACATGGACCTATAGTCAAGAGAATCAACAAAATTACATAAAGACGCCAAATACCCTATCTAAACGAACGAGTGGAATAGCAACATAATGGAGTCACAAAAATACACCAGCTGCAATATCAATGCCTTTCACCAAAGGTGTTTCTAGTAATAGAGTAGTAAAACAATATTTGATGATTTAGGATTCCAAAATTCGTGCTCAAAGGAAGTACAGTGCTTAGCCTTAACATACCTCAATTTTGGGTCTTGTTGTATCAATATGGATTGTACCCCTTCCTTACAATATGTAATCTACAGAAAATCATGTCACACAACCATTACGGGCAGAATATTAACACGGTAGGGTCAAAGTAGCAATTTAGATCTTACTAGCAAAGTAATTAGCTCGCCAGACCCTTATTACCTTTTCTTCTACAAATTATAACCCCAAATTAATGACGTAAAATACATTTTTACAGCATCTATTAACAAGTGGAGGCCTACACAATAGTCAACCACAACCAAATAGAGTATGCCTGCAGAATAATAAAAACTCTGCGTATCGCCACACCCCTCCACTCGAACCACAACCAAATCCAAACCATGAGTCTTCAAACCATTAAAGCCAGAAAAATATATGTAATACAGTCCTATAATTGTTCAATATAACCATAATAACTCTTACTTACTGCTTCCAATCACGATCCTGTGAGTTCGTCTAATAATTACGTTTGGAATCACCTCTTTATCTTCATAAGCAATACGAGAATAAAAGGGCAGAAACTTAACTTAAAATAGATGGAGCTTATAGTATTTTAGCATGTCTCCTCAATTACAAAGAGTCTCCTCAAACACAAGACGTTGAACTAAGAAGAAGTCATTTGAAAGTTGCAATGCAATAATAGAACCAACGTTACACTTATTTATCTTATAATTAATTACCCATCTATACTTCTTCATCTCTTCCAGACTCATATCAACAACAACCACACACAACCAAATCATTTTCAAAAATTCCAGCAACAACAACATCAGAAAATACTTCAAAACCAACCCAACATCACATAACTATCAAAATACGATTTTCCAGCCGTCTATTCATGTTCTTGCTTATATAGCGTAGTTATAACTTGGAATCACTCCATAAAATGAAGGGTAAGAATTAATTATTACCTCAAAACAGCAGCAACACCACCTAAAAATGAGGCTCCTTCACCACGAAGAATCCATCAAATCAGAATCAACGAGGAGGAAAGAAGTAACACAATCTCTATGAACATTCCAATGGAGAAACAATGTTGAAATCGTGCAGATCTTTGCCTGGATGATGGGGGAACCTTTCGAGAGTATTTAGGACTGTTTTCTTCTTATTTTGGTCGAAAAAAAAGAGTTAGAGCGAAGGGAAACTAAATCTTATAGAGCTAGACCGACATAGGGGCGAGGGACCCACCTTCACGTGCCTGCTTATGCAGTCTCTCTAAAATCTAAATATCTCTCAATTCTGAAGTCATATGGACAAATGGTTTAGTGCGTTAGAAAGTAGACTCATAGACCTTCAATTTCATATATTTGGGTTCTTCTAAAGCTTTATATATTGGGAGAAAAGCTTCGAGACATTTAACCCAAATTTCTAAAGGTTTATTAAAGAAACTTACTCCAACCTTTGTCAACTTTTATTTCCCAACTTGCTTGACTTCAAAACTTAACTTACGATCATTGGGAGACTATATCACCTTATAAAACATCCTTATTAGCATATAAGACACTCTTTGTCATACCCTAAAGGTACTGGTTAACTTAAACCTTACGAACAGGCGGGGTGTTAGAAGAGACATTCTTTCACTCGAACTTGTTTAAGGGCATCCTTGCCCCATAATGTTAGTTTAATTCTTTCATTCTTACCTCCCCTATGCAAACTTATTCTTCTGACATGATACACCAAGTCATATAAACCTCATACACTCATGAAATGATACACAAACTATGCGGAAGAACCACAGGGTCTCACACTTCACTAGCTTTATGGGGTTTTCCATTCATGATCCTATGTTTCATGACCCTATACCTTCAGCTTAGGAAACCTCATTACCCAGTTACCACTACTTTTCCTTGCCCCCGGCCACAACCGAAGACATGACCTTAATCCACCATCGTTCACCAAAGCCACTACGGATATGTAAGCTGAATAAGATGTAAAAGAAATAGAAATATACTAGAACTACTTAAACAAGCGTAGAGTCTAGGACTAATTTACTATACTAAAAATCGATGAAAAGCAAGAAATCATATAAAGAATGAACTTAAGAAATCATCCCTAGTATATGTATACACATAGTATACTAGCACAAGACAACCCACAAGATTTATGCAATATATAGCACTATGAATCAAGAGAGAGTGAGATATGCAATAGTATACTAACACAAGAGATCTCCTATTAGACAAGAAAGATACATTTGAACACTAGCTCACGAAAATAACTCTAAATGTGCATATAACATTGGAAACAAATATTAAAACCAAAATACAAGCTAACATATTTGAAATAAATCAAAAATAAGAGAAAATTTGAATGTAGGGGTTATGAAAATGAGTTTTCATACTAGTAGAAAATAAATTATTGAATCTAAGAAATAAAATTATGTATGGTAGATGATCAAATGTAAGAATAGAATGAAAACTGGAAAGGTTTATGTTGGGTTGACATTATTATGTAAGAAATGAAAATAGATCTTAATCAGAACCTTTTTTGTGTAGCAAATGTTGAAGAAACAAGAAACTTGATACTTTATTATTGCCAGAAGTCACGTGAGGTTTTCTGGAATTCTTCAAGGGCCTCTATTCCAGTTTTAACCAAACCCTTGTCACTTGTGTCTGGCTCAAATGATTAGCTGCAAATAGAGTAGAAATAGAAAGAAAAGACAGTAAAGAATAAGGAAAGGTAGTAGAAAGAAGAAGAAAAGATATAAGAGAGAGAATAAAGCAATAAGAGATCTGGGTTTCTAGCCCATGGGAGTCACCAATGGCGGCATAGCTAGCAACTTCACGAACAAACAACCTTAACCAATGTGGATGGAGAGGTCAGTCACCAGTGAGTGTAGCTACGACAGAGAGTGGTAGAGATTGTGGGCACAATATGGTGTGGTGGCAGATATTACAATTAATCCTTGAACCCTGAAGGAAAAAAGAGAAAGCTAAATCTCCAATGCACCTGTATGCTTAAAAAAAAGTGAATATATTTTTGTTATGATGGAAAAGTAAAAGTGAATGGTGAGACTATTTAGATTGAACTAGTGTTTTAGTACTTTCCTAGATACCAATAAAGGAATGAAGATTTAGAATAAGGGAAGAAAAATTTCATGAAACTCGAGTTTCTAAGTATATATCGATATAATTTTAATTGAAATTTTATGATGTAAATAGTTAATGGGATACACCAGGCCCCAATTTAATTTTAATGGGATATCAAGTACACTAGACAATTCAAGTAGTAAATTTTTCTTGTAATGAGAGTGTCTCTTATTTACCAGATAAACATATTTTGGTATGAATCATATCCTAATATAGTATATTAAATTTGAGGACAATCAAAGATAAAAGTTAGTTATTTTAAATTTACCCATTAAAAATTGAGTTACTAGTTTTCCATTTAAAATACTTTTTTGTACAAAGCTGAAAATTCTAAAAATTTAGTGCATAGAATATCCCCAAATCTCTTCGATACAATGGGAACAACATGAAGTCACGTCTCTTGATCACCATCCCATTAGTTTTTACTAAAAACACATGTAGAATTTTCCTTCATCGGCAAGGAGGGACAAAAAGGGGAAGAACTTTACCTCAAATAGATGGAGATTTTTATTCTTTTAACTTTGATTCTTAAAGAAGTGAGTGGTTACAGGGAATACTTCTAATTAGGGAAAAGTTAAATTATAGTTATTAACAAAAGATGTGCTTCTTTAACACTTCTATATATGAATCTCTGTAATATTGCATCCAGATATTTTCTTAAGAACTTTTTTCTATGATAAGAAGTCAATGTGTAAGAGGCATTTATTTCCCACCTGTCACTTCTTATTCCTCTAGAATAACACTATTAAAGTTGGGTGTTCTTTACTCATATCCTAAAGTTTATTTTTATTTTTAGATCCTTAGTAGCTAAAAGAAAGTAAATGTACTCTCCAAAGAAAATAATGAAAAACTTTTTTTAAAAAACACGGTTATGAAAAAAATAATTAAAAATAACTCACATATTTTCTTCCAAGTACAACTATTCAAGGATATTAAAAAATATCCTCATTATTAAAAAAAAAATCAGTTTATATAATTTTTTAGGCAGAGTTATGAATTCTTACCTTGTATAGAGGCCCAAGGACCCACCATCCATAATCTCACAAAATATAGCTACTTGTTGTCGTTGGATTGAACATATCAAATAACTTAGCTTGGCTCCTAAACCCTGTCAAAATAACATCAGTGTTGCAATACAATGAGGGCATCGAAATTTGAATAAAATGTTACATCAAATGCAAATTTTTCTTGTATGAAATTATATTTATCACTCATATTTCATATGCAATTTTTTGGCTATTGTAATTTTAATATAAAAGTGTATTATCTAGTAGTGAACTAAGGAACCTAATATGAATTGAAGCATTAAAATTCTCTCCTTTAGATTGAGAAATAAGTATATATAAATGTATGTACTAAGAATTATAAATTGTTCATACATACAAAAATAAATCAAACTAAAGCCTTCTTCATTAACTGAGAAGTACAAAAAAAACCCTTGTATATATTCTCATATTAGATGTATTTTCATTATAAAAATCACATATTAACACAAATTTCATCTTTAAACATTCAATCAACTGTGTTTCAATGAGAGACACAACACATATAAATCAATCATATATATATTCAGAAAAATTAATTGTTTAGGAAATTATTCTGCCAACTCAGCTCTAGAAAATAAAAGCATATGTCAATATATAATTTCCAAGAGCACCTAAGTATGGAGATAATAATTTTTAACATGGACAAAGAATACACAACATTAATTAGAATATAAACATAGAATATCTCAAATAATCTAGCACATGCAAAAAACAACTAGAGAAAATACATGTAAACCAAAGCATAATGTCATACAACACACACAGAGGAATTGCAAATTCCATAACCTCATCTTGACGGGCATCGTTTGAGCTTCTAGATGGTCATCATCACCGAAAATAGAATAATCAAGATGATCTTTAGTGGATCGATACTTACTATGAGATATCTTTGATTAGACATTTATACACAGAATAACTGAAGAAGGTATCAAAGATAACATATCTGGGAGTAATCACCTTGGGAGATTGAATCGAAACTAAAAAATGTGAAGAGGAAAGCAACATTGATAGGGTTTTGTAGATCTATTTAAAGAAAGATAGAGACACTTTAGTATGTTTTGCTCAAATATATATTTGCATTCTTTTGGGCTAGTTCCTTTTTGGGTCTTATCACTATTTTATGCTACTATAATTGTGGACTGGAATATTTGGACCCATTTTTTGTTACTTTCTTTTGGTGTTTTGTTTGATCTTTGATTTTAATACATATAAAGTTGGTCCATGGACAAAATTTCATTTCAAATTGATATAACGAGATGATTATAAGAAATTCTATATATTCTCTTTTCAACAATACATTATACGCACATTACAAACACCATAATATTTATAGACATATTTGTGCACTAACCATTAGTATACCACAATTCATATGCCTGATAATGATTTGCAAGAAATATTTATATAAGTAGAGATAGATCATGTCGTCAATGTAAAAAAAGTTTTAAAAAATGTCAAATTTTATGTTTATCGATTTTGATAAATACAAGATTCAGAAGCATTATTACCTTAAGGTTGTGATCACCATGAAAAAAAACTAGACAGTGCGTGATATATTTGTCAATTGTATCTTTCAGAAAATATTAGTATTCTTCACTATCAACTACAATTATTCCAACATTTTATAGAGAAATCTTCAGTACTCTAATTGCTCCTTTTTTGTATAGTTATGCATGCTGACTAATTCCAACATATATATATATATATATATTGGTTAATGAACTACTAAAAGAAGTAATTACGTATTTGAAATGACTCTAATTAGTAAACCTTGTCTACGAGGGGATGTTCCAATTTAATTTAACATTTATTGCTTGCATTGTGGTTCATCAAAAGATTTTGTGACTCATTAATTTAATATTACTTTGACGAACAAATAAAAAAAGGATCCAACACACAATTTTGGTAATTTTTGGGACAATTTGTATGTCATAAGTAATATGGAACATTTATTAAATATAAAAGAAATCTTGAATAAGATGTAAAAAAAATCAAAATGGAGAAAACTAATGCAATTGTGGGTGAAAATCAATGGAAAATGCTTTAAAAAAAATTAATTTATTGTTTCTCTGAGAAGGACATGGTAGAAAAAATTCAATACTATGAAATATGAAAAGATTCTAAATGACTTTCTATTTCTATTTATAATTAGATTTATGAAATTTAAAATTATATCTAATTAGTAAATTGGTCCACCTTTCGTGCGATCATAAGAAAACTAATTTTTTAAATAATTAAAAACGATATTAGTCCTCAAGTCCCAATTTATTAGATTTTTAAGTTTAGTCCAATTTATCCTTTAGGTAAAATCATACATCTCTTTCAATATTTATGTTTTCTCTTTATTCTTCCTTTATTACTTCTTCCTCCCCCATTCACTTGTTTTCAAGAAAATGTCAATTTTATTTTCTTTATTTTCCAATAATAAAAATAAACGAAGAGACTCAAAAGCATAACAAGTGTATGTAAATAATGAGTCTCAAATCATTAATGAGGAGATACAATTCATGAAATTGATTGACACTACGCTTTATGAATTTGTTAACACAAAATATTTTGAATTATACATATTCCTGTCATAAATGTTGAAAAGTTGCAACTGTACGACGAATTGAAAAATTCTCATTGGCAAAAATCAAAGTGATTTTTGTCCCGCATCAAACTATATCGTATATTCCAACAATATAATTATCGTAAAATAAAATATCAACACATACATCATAAACTAATGTACCAAAAGCAGAATAACCTTAGATGGTTCCCTATCTATTAATAAGGTTTATACATAATCTAAAACAGACTTGCAAATTGTCATATGCAATGCAATAAAAATTAAAAGTAGAAAGAAAGAATCAAAAGTACAATTTTAAAACTGAAATGCCTTACCATTAAAAAAAAAGTCTTTATAACTAAAATGTTCAAGCATACATATCTAATTGTTCGCTTGTGAAGATCCATCCTTCGTTAATTTCAAGCTGAGATTATTGTATCGTTCTCGTTAATAGTGGCCTTGAAATCTTCCTCCAATTTGTGTCAGCGTTCAACATGTTGGGTTTTAAATTGTGTGAATGGAAAATGAAGTGTTGTGACTTTTATGAAGAGATGTGACTTTAATGAAATGTTGTGACTTTTATGAGGAGTTGTTACTTCTATGAAAAGTTGTTGTAACACCTCAGATTCGAGAAGATGGAAAAATTTAGCTTTCCAGGATCTGGTGTCAGAACCAATGGAAGCCATGACAAACCGTAAAAGATGCAAGGAGGATCACCTTAGCTAACTAGAACTACAAGTGGTATCAACAAAGCTTCTGTTGATGACCCTGAATACCTATATCTCCATCATAAAAGATGCATGCAAAATGACGTCAATACATTGAATGTACGAGTATGTAAAGGGTATTCTAAAACATAAACATAAGCTTGAACTGATGGAAAAAAAACATACTTACATGTTCTCAACTAACTCAACTCAGCCCAACTTAATGAAATAGGGCTCAACTTAACAATAAGGTACTCCACTAAGTGAAACATAGTTCAACTCAACTCAGGGAAATAAGGCTCAACTCATAATAATATACTGAAGAACATAGTTCAACTCAACTCAGAGAAATAGGGCTCAACTTAATAATAAGATACTCAACTCAGTGGAACATAGTTCAACTCAACTCAGAAAAATAGTGCTCAACTAAAAAATAAGATATTCAACTAAGTGGAACATAGTTCAACACAACTAAGAGAAATAAGGCTCAACTCAATAATAAGATACTCAACTCAAAGGAACATAGTTTAACTCAACTCTGAGAAATAGGGATCAACTCAATAATATGATACTCAACTGGGTGTAATATAGTTCAACTCAACTTAGATAAATAGGGCTCCACTCAATAAAAGATACAATATATGGAAAGTTGTAAAACAATAGATAGAAACTCAATTATATTTGAAAATACAATACTAACTCATTTGTATGTGAAAACACAATAATAACTCTTATTTGGGAAATTCTCTATCCGACAACCATCACTATGAGCTATGTGATGGTACAACATCTAGCCCACGCTGCCAAAATTGTCCTATACCTTGCCAGGGTATAGAACTCCTCAACTAAGTGGATCCACTAAGCTATGCTTAAAAAGGAATAAAGAATCATCTAAAAAGCATGACCCTTTCTACCCCCGTTGGCTATATGGTTTATGAGGGCTATGAGTTTTTTGAAC
Source organism: Solanum acaule (assembly GCA_036250505.1). Classification (NCBI taxonomy): domain Eukaryota; kingdom Viridiplantae; phylum Streptophyta; class Magnoliopsida; order Solanales; family Solanaceae; genus Solanum; species Solanum acaule. Next base: position 20,988 of record JAJOOR010004062.1, on the reverse strand, counting down.
TTTTCCCTATATCGGTGTTCAATACAACTCCAAAAATATAACTTAACTCATATGTTTTTAAAAAGAAACCATTTCCTCATCATCAACGTTGAGATTATTACTCAAAAGATTTTTCTTAGATGAGATTATACTCAAAACTCCTCATGAAATCTTTTTTAAATCAGTCTATCCTCTCTTCTTAAATGTAAAAATATTTACTCTTCGGAATAAGTTGTCATATATCATTTTGAAAAATGATACTCGACTCTCATCATCCTCAACCTCACTTACTCAAGCCCTAAAACAAATTCTAAATAATTTGTGAAAGACTTCTCAAAATAGGTTTCATGCTGAATTATAGACGTGAATGACTCAATTCAAGGTTTTCAATAACCATATATAAAACTAAATACTCAGAACTCAACAACTCCAGAACTCAAGGACTCAAGGATACTACTCTTCTCAGGAACTACTCGACTCATAGGGTCCATGCAGAAATATAGGCATGACGACTCAACTCAAGGACCTCCATGTAATATATATGGTAATCCATAATTATGAAATATATTTTTAAAAAGGGTTAGGAACTCAATACTCAAGAAATTAGAACTCGGATATCCTCTCAAAGATACTCAATTTATGGAGTTCATGTGGAATTATGGACATGAATAACCCGACTCAAGGGTCTCTATTAAAATATAGAATGCATGGGTACAACACTTCTCAATCTCATACTTACTTCCTCAAACTTAACACAAATCGATAGTTCATCTCAAAGGATTCACAATTTAACTCAAGGACTTTCTTAAACTCTACTCTTGACTCTTTCTTGAATTATAATTATGAATTCAATAGTTATAAGTTTGATAGGCATGATCTCTCAAGGATTAGATGAAGATTTTAAATGTGAATATCCAGTAGAAAAAAATAGGTACGATTCTAGAGAACTCACGCTGAAAGAAGGGCGGAGGTGTAGGGGACCTTGCAACCCTAGCGCACTGAGTGGCACTGGACGCCAGACCTATCCTACAGACCACTGGTTGGGGTGCATTGAGTGGAGCGATGCCCCATGTCCCAGCCCAAAAAACCGATGAACTTTCTTTCTCAAATTCATGCACTAACTCATCTACAATTGAACGATTTCCCTCAAACTCTTTTGGATCCTTAAACCCAACATACTTACAACGAATTCTACACCAAAACGCACCAACAACAATCACTCATTCACAACTCTCACCTCAAAAACTCAACAAGAACTTCATTATCAAAAACTGAAGCACAAAACCTCAAGAACTCAACAAGATTACCAATATACTCAATCTCATGGATGAATTCGTAAAATAAACTTATGATTGGTGTGTGGGCGAACAAACCCAACACAATGGAATCTTACATAGCTCAAAGAACTAGGTTCTTGGCAAAATCTTGAATTTCTTGAACGAATGCTTGAATCTTTGAACTTTTTCTCCTCTTGAATCCTATCTCTAAAACACTAAACGCTTTGGGGATGATTTAGAATGATTCTAAGTTGGTGTAAGGAAAAGACTAAAAAGCCCCTCCTTAGTTCGGTTGGAAAGGCCCTATCTAGTGAGGCTATACTCAAACGGTCATATCTCCCTCATATGAGATTGAAATTTAGAAAACTTAGTGGCATTGGAAAGAGGACTCAGAGATATTTCATTTGATATCTAATGGGTCTCCTAACTCATCCTTTGCTAAAAGTTATGGTCATTTGAAGTTGACCCAAAACTTAGAAGAACTTAGGAATGACTTGAATGAAGTCTCTTTAGGTCTTTTTGGAACTCAAGGTGCTACATATAGTGACCTTAATACTTAAGAGAATTTTAAATTCCTTGGTAAAATCATACTCACTACAAAGAATTGTTCGAGTCTTAGCTCAAAAATTTTCTGGGGTGATACATTATCTTCCCATTGGGATCATTCATCCTCCAATAATGGTTGAACTGGGTATGGAGCGGGGTTAATCTCACTATCTCTTCTGACTCATGAACTTTCCTACGAACACAAGCTGGACTGATTCGTACCAAGAGTTGGGACCTACTATAGCACCTAAATCAAGAACTATTCTATTGTGAACATAGGCATGCTCTCTCTGAAGTTACCTTATCTGAAACAAAGGACGTTTAGGCATGAAGTAAGACTAGGAATACCATGCCTCATTGGCTGCAACTCATAGCTCCCACAAGGATACATGACTCCTCTTACAAAGGTCTGAGTGTAATAGTAAGATCTTGTTATATTCAAGCTTAACCCAATATCCTAAGGTTCAGGCTCTATACCTCTCTATAGGAAGTCACATCCTAAGAACATTACTTTTTACCACCACATTTAATCAACATTGGGCTCATATCAAGAACAACCTAATGTTTAACAACACCACTTTCACGCTTAGTACTCTAATAACTCCATGGACTCCTACTTAACAGTTCCTTAAGAAGTTCTCATTCTCTCATCATTTCTGCCATACCAATTAGCATTTCCCGCATTACTACTCGAAACCAACTATGGGCTCTCATTTAACTATTTCTCATAGTAAAACCTCGTCCTCCTCTTCCTCCTCCTTTATAACCTTAGATGAAATTATTACACCATCATTATCAATGATTAAAGCACTAACCTTCTTCTTCTAACACCACTCCACTACAAAAAGGACCTCTGAAAAGATATCTCCCATGCTCTTTTGAACTCATTACTATCTTATTCTCAATACTTGACTTGATTTTCTCATCTTATCATCTCCCCCTTAGGTCTAAAGCTAACACCTGAAAGCTATGGACCTATTCCATTATCTCTAAAGTGGTCTACATCCCACTTTACTCTAACACTCGGGAAAAGTTCTTCTCATGACTACCGAACTCTCTATAAGCAGGTACATACCCTTCTAAAGATTTTTCTCGTGTCCTCAATTAGGGACCTCATATGGCCACATACCCTCTCGGTGTATCTCTTACTGCTCTTCCTTCATTTCTCTCCTATATAGGTGATAATACAACACTTTCATTGCAAGGTACCACTTTCATATCCTTACGTATTTCAGGTTAGACCTACTAATTCAAATCTCGAAACTAACACCATCACCCTCATGTTTCTATCTTTGATCAAGACACTCGTCTGAAATTTAAGCTTAGTGTCTAGTACTAAACACATATATCAATATGATTGCTTACACCTTGTAGTACCTGCTACTACTAGAAAAGTCAAGAATCACTCACCCCATGACATATAGGAAATATTTATCTCTCAGTCTATATACTTGCATATGTACTGCCACAACCCTTTCCATAACTTAAAAAGTACTATTTGCTCACTTATTATACTTCATTATATAATCATTTCTAAAACCTTCTAAACATCATGACCCTCTTAAAACAATTCATAAGCCTGGCTTAGATCTATCACCTCATGAATACTCTGTGCTTTTATTCAATGCATATATTTAGTCTTCTCTAACACGATGGTACATCGACATCAACTCTGTTCTGGTTAAAATATACTCTATCTCATTCAGACTAGTAACTATTCCTCTTCCTTTTACTGACAACTCGCTACAACATTATTATTCCTTGTTCCACTCATAAAGTAACTCATCACTTATAACTGACTGGGTGCATGATTGTAATAACATAATATGCCCTTTCATGATCTCCTTTTAATAGATTACTGAACTTCTGCATACTTTCCTCTTAACTTAAGGGGAACTCTTTACTACTGTTGCTCATAACGTTGCAATTCATACTATATTTTAAGGTGAAAATACTACCCAAGCTCTAAACATACTTCCTCATGAGAATCACAACTGCAACAATATTTAGAGAAGATAGTACATCTCGCTTTTAGCTTGAACGCACGATTCGTAGGAATATGAGTGCATTTTCTTAAACTCAACACTTAACTTACTCCCATGCTTCCCTCAAGCCCCTCTGCAGTCTCATGACTTCCTCAAGATTTTTGCTAAGAGCAACTTATCGATAAAGGACCGTCTTTGCTTTTCAACCACCACTACTAAGAAGGGTAGTTGAATGGATATGCGAACGCACGAGTTGGAATAAGTCTATATGAAGAGTATTAAAGAAGGGAAACTTTTCTTAAATGGCTCTAGTCCCTCGTTTATAAAAATAGGGCCCTCACAACAATATATAAGACCCTATTAACACTGTTTCATAGAGACCCTAGGACAGTTGCAAACCTGGCTCTGATACCAAGTTTTTCATGACTCGAGGCTACACCCTGGACGTGGTCGGCACTCGAGAAACATTGATGGTCCCTAAGAAAATACTTATCCTGGTTGACTACAAGCGGAAGAATAACTCAAGCATACAAAAGTTGAAAGCTGAATTAAATTTCATTGAACTCAAATACTCAACCTTTTAAAGGTCGGTACAATACTCAAAAGAAAGTAAATACAGAAAACTCCTTAATTTTGTCTATATATGAAGCCTATCCCACTACAGATGGATATCATGATAAGGCCCACGACATCCTAACAAACTCAAAATAGAAGTGGAACCCTCCGGATATATGGAGGCTCACCATAGCTAACTGGAACCGCAAGTGGTATCAACGAAGCTTCTGTTGATGACCATGAATACATTTATCTGTATTATAAATGATGCGGACCAAATGGCGTTAATACATGGAATGTACGAGCATGTAAGGGGAATTCTAAAGCATAAACATCAACTTAAACTGATGGAAAAGAAACATACTTACATTTTCTCAACTCACTTAATCAACTCAACTCAATCAAATAGTGCTCAACTAAGTGAAATATAGTTCAACTAAACTCTGAGAAATAGGACTCAACTCAATAATAAGGTATTCAACTTAGTGGAACATAGATCAACTCAACTCATAGAAACAAGGCTCAACTCAATAATATGATACTCAACTTAGTGGAACATAGTTCAACGCAACTCAAAGTAATATGGCTCAACTTAATAATAATATACTCAACTAAGTGGAACATAGTTCAACTCATCTCATAGAAACAAGGCTCAACTCAATAATAAGATACTCAACTCAGTACAACATAGTTCAACTCAAGTCAAAGAAATAGGGCTCAACTTAATAATAAGGTACTCAACTCAGGATAACCAAGGGTAAATCAACAATAAAAGACAAAATATATCGAAACCTGTAAAACAATAGATAGAAACTCAATAGTTTAACACCTAAAAAATCAGACATAAACCTTTCAGCAGAAAACAATAAAATTTTGTGGACCACGGTAGGGTTCACGGACTGTGAAAGAAACCACTATCCGTCGACATGACTGTGGATCATGCCCACCCTGATGTGGTGGACCACGGGACCCTTCATGGGCCGTGGACACCCACATGAGCCGTGGGAAGGCTAGTGGAGGCCAGGCACAACCAACCCAAGCTCAGGCCTTAGACCACAGAGTTTACCACGGGCCATGGGAAGGTTCGTCGTCCTGAGCCAGCAGACCCCCAGCCCAAGTGAAGGACCACAATGGCCTTTACATATGTGGTCCTTCACACGGTTCGTGGTATGGCTCGTTGAAGGGACCTCCCAGAACTAGTATTTGTTGGCCAATAATCCAGGACCCACTTGATGGGCCGTGGTCCCTTTGACTGTCCGTCAGTGGCTTCGTGGTAGGCCTCCGTCAGCTTTTAAGTCAAGGTCGTTTTGGTCTTTTCCCTTATGATTTAGGCGTTTAAACTACGTCAATTTACACATAAAGTACGTCGTTTAACTTAGTTTAAGTTGAATAACTTAGTCAGAACATAACAACAACCTTTATTAACAGAAAATCATTCAAACTTAGAGCAAAAAGAAGAGAAAAGTCGACAGCTCTCACAAGAACATACAACAGGTTTTCTTCAAGTTTCAACCCCGAAATCGATGGATTTCTCCGTAGATTTCGTCACCAAGAATGTGGGATTTCACTAGTTGGTTCCATTAATCCTTTAGGTTCCTAGAATTCAATAAGCTCCTTGATTATCCATATCTTTTTCAGACCTAGGGTTTTTCAAACCTTGAATATTTACTGTGATTTAGTAGTTGTAGTATCCTAAATCAAAATAACATGTTTTCTTGTAAAGTTTGCTTAATTCCTTGTATGAAACTCAGAACCCTAGTTGTATAGATTCTCCTAGTTCATTATTTACACTTGCGAGGTTAGTTAAACGGATAATCATGCTTCAGATTTCGAATGTCACTTTATTAATATATAAATGTTAGATTCTCAAATTTGCATGTAAGTATTTGAGTTATTTAGTATGTCAGTATTTGAGTTACATTTCAGTCCTATACATATTTAGTTGGGAGAAGATTTAACACCTTGTTGGACTAGGGTTCAGCGTACCTTTATAGTCCCAAAACTATGTGCCCCCGTAGGAATATAAGTTCCATCTGTTGGGCATCAGATTTAGTGATCACGACAGTCATGCCTTTATACCCCTGGCAAGGTATATTGGGTCCTCTCGATGGGGCGTATACATCAGACTCCATGTTTAGCTCACATGGTTTTATGTCGGTTAATAGTAGCTCCCACAGTCAAACTCTTAGTGCATTTGACCAAATTTTTAGTATATACTTTAGTATTCAGTTCAGCATGTCATGTTCATGATTAGTGCTTGGTCATTGCATTCAATTTAGCTTTTCAGTTATGTTTTTAATATTTACAATATTGTTCAGTTATGCTTTGGTCAGCTTATATATATTTGTTCATCTTAGTATCTATATCTTACATGTTCAGTACATTCCAAGTACTGATGCACTCTGCTCTACAACCTTTTATGATGTAGGGTCAAGTACTCAGTATTCAAGCCGCCCTTAGATCGATCCTCGATACGCATTCAGAAACTTTAGTGGTGAGCCCTCATACTCTGAGGACAATAGTCAGTCTTTACATTTCAGTTTCAGTTTGTTTAAGAGTTAGCTCGGGAGCATGTCCCAGCAACGCGACTCGCTTAGAGGCCTTTCAGACATAGTAGTAGAATCTGCTTGGATTGTTGAGTTTATCTTTTATTTATCACTAAACTCTTAGTATGTTTTATATTTATTCATATTAGTTGGGTTTCTCCAAAGTTCAGATAGACATTGTTTTAGCTTTCGAATAGTTCATGTCTATTTTGTTATCTTTTAGTATGTTTATAATATTCTAGACATAGGGTTAGTTTGGGGTCACTCGTGATCCTAGGTCCCGTATTACGTCAAGAGGGTAGCCTCGAGGCGTGACAAAATTGGTATAAGAGCATTAGGTTCAAGAGTCCTAGGACGTCTAGAAGCTACACGAAGTAGAGTTTCTTTCATGGGTGTGAAGTGCACCACATCTAATGAGAGGGAGGTTACGAAGGGTTTTAGAAAAAAAACTTCACTTCCTTGCTATTCTTATCGTGCGTGGGGATGATCTCCTTTCTAATTCATCATTATGCATTTCAGATCATGCCTCCTCGTAGAGTTACCGCATGGAATGCTAATGCACGCGATGCTAACACAGTTCCTACAGTCTTAGACCATGAAGTTTCACATGAAGAATTTTAGAATGTGATCCAGCTCTTGGCTCAGAGTTTGGCCAACCAGAACAATTAGCAGGCCTTAGTTTTTACAAACACTAATGTTGGATCAACTGCAGCTAAGGTTCGAGATTTCGTTTAGATGAATCCACCTGAGATTCTAGGGTCGCAAGTTGGTGAGAACCCACAAAACATCATTAATGAGGTTGAGAAAATCTTTGGAGTGATGCAAGTGACTAGTAGTGATAGGGTGGAGTTGGAATCCTACTAGCTTAAAGATGTAGCTCATATTTGGTTCACTCAGTGGAAGGAAAATAGGGGTGCGGATGCAACTCCTGTGATTTGGGAGTGTTTTACTGGAGCTTTTCTGGATAGGTTCTTCCCAAGGTAGCTGAGAGAAGTTTAGGCACAAAAAATTATGAATTCGAAGCAGGGTACCATGTCAGTCTAGGAATACGAACTTAAGTTCACCCAACTCTCCAGGTATGCTCCACACATGGTTGCTGATCCAAGGGCCTAAATGAGTAAATTTCTTTTCGGGGTATCCGACTTAGTGTAGACAAAGTGCACAGATGTTATGCCATTAGAGGATATGAATATCTCTAGGCTTATGAATCATGCTTAGTAGGTTAAGGGAGATAAGCTTAGGGAAATTGTTAAGGACAACAAGAAGGCTAGAATAAGATACTCTGAGTACTCTCAGAAAACGTTGGGCGTTGGGAATCGCTCACAGTTTCAGTGAAGGAATACAACCACAACACCTTCATCAGCTAGTGCTCTATCCCTCAGGTTTCAATAGGATTCAAAAGGTACGAAATCGGGCTCTAAGTCTCAGGGAGTGCTTCAGGTAATAGACTTTCCCAACTTGTCCAAAGTGTCCTAAGAACTATCCGGGCGTGTTTCTTGCAGGTAAGAAAGGGTACTTTCTTTGGGTGTGGTTAGTCCAACCATAGGTTGAAGGATTTCCCTTCTTCCAGGTAAGGGAAAGGACGTAACAAAAATAGGGGTCAGTCTACAACTCCAACAACACTTGCAGGTCGCCCAACTCAGCAGGTTACTTCATTTGGTATAGGTGGCGATCAACGGCAAAACAAGTTATATGCTCTCCAGTCTCGCCAGGACCAAGAAAATTCTCCTTATGTGGTCATTGGTATGCTATGAGTCTTTCATTTAGATGTTTATGCATTGTTAGATCCAGGGTATACACTGTCTTTTGTGACTCCATAGCAGTCAACTTCTGTGTCAGTCCAGAAGCTCATTCAGAACCATTCTTAGTCTCAACTCTAGTTAGTGACGCACTTATTGCTATACGGGTGTACACAAATTTTACTATCACAGTCTCTCAGAAAGTCACCTTAGTAGATCTTTTAGAGTTAGAAATGGTAGCTCTCATTTTCATTCTAGGTATGGATTGGTTACATTCCTGTTATGCCTCAATCGATTGTAGAACTAGGATCGATTGGTTTCCGTTTCCAAATGAGCCAGTCTTAGAATGGAATGGTAGTAGCTCTCTGCCTATGGGTCGATTCATCTCTTACCTTAAGGCCAGAAAAATGATTTCCAAAGGGTATGTCTATCATCTTGTTCGAGTTAAGGATTCAAACTCTGAAACCCTAACTCTTGAGTTAGTCCCTATAGTAAATGAGTTTCCATAAGTGTTTCTAGAAGATCTTCTCGGAGTTCTTCCCGAAAGGGAAATACAACTTCGGAATAGATCTCCTTCAAGATATCCAGCCCATTTCAATTCCTGCTTAAAGAATGGCTCCAGCCGAGCTGAATGAATTGAAAGAGCCGTTGTAAGATCTTCCAGATAAGGGCTTCATTAAACCTAGTATCTTTCCATGGGGTGCTCCAGTAATGTTTGTGAAAAAGAAAGACGGTTCTCTCAGAATGTGCATTGTCTTTCGACAATTGAACAAAGTTACAATCAAGAATAAGTATCCCAGCCCAGTGATTGATGACTTGTTCGACCAACATTAGGGTGCTAGCTGCTTTTCTAAGATAGACCTCAAATCTGGCTATTATCAGCTCACAGTCAGAGATAGTGACATTCCAAAGAAATATTTCAAGACTCGGTATTGTCATTATTAATTTGTAGTTATGTCATTTGGACTAAAAAATGCTCCTGCAGCTTTCATGGACTTAATGAATAAGGTGTTCAAACAGTATTTGACTTGTTCATCATCGTCTTTCACGATGATCTCTATAACACCCCTCACAATGAAGTAGGATAAAGTAGAGCCTCACATGGGTTTTATGCATTAATAACTTGTTAAAATAATGAAGAATAGTCTTTTTAGTCAATTTTAAAGAGTTTGGAAGTCAAACATGAAGGGACAACCAAGACATTCAGAAACTAGTCTTTTATGTGTTGGTGTGTTCTAGTATGTTGTTCATGTTTTTATGTGTTGTTTGGAGTCTAAAATCAATGGAGGTGACCCTAGTGTCTTAATAAATATTTTTAGGGTCAAAAGGTTCCGGTACGACACCCCGGGACCATGATACGCTCAAATTACACCTCCCTACAGAAGCATAAGCGATCGTTATCAAGTAAAGAACCCAACTTGTAGGTTGGGGTCGATCCCACGAGGAAACTGGTTTAGACTTAACTTTAACTTACACTTATATTCGTTAAGTCAAAGTACTTCAAGAAACAAATAATAAAAGGGGGGATTTGGGAAAAAAATTGTAAGAATTCAGTAAGTAATCAATAAACCAAAGTCAATTTTTGTTGTTATCAAGATGAGAAAATTAACTAGGGTATACGTGTTTACCACAAGCTCCTAACTCAGTAATCCTAGTAATAGCAATCCTTTCCTAGTATATTACATGCAAAGTGATAAGTTAGGTATCTCTAAATCCTTGGTCCGACTTCTAGAGAATTTCACCCCACATATTGGTCCAGCTACGTGTGTATATTTTACTAACCCTTACCTTTACCTCATATTAGACATCATAATTGATGTTTGGCTTAGTTATTACTTCGCACCGATCGACACTAGCCTATTAGATAGTATCACACTAAATCTATGTTGATAATTATTTTCTTGTTGATTACCTCCTTGGTCCGGCAAGTAGCAACAAGGCGAGTTCTAATGCGTGCACTCGTTAAAAAGACTTTTGAACGAAAGAATTATCTATGCATGCAAAACACTATTCAAGAATTGCTTATTTACTATTCATACTTTGTTAATCGCTCATGGTTCCCACAACCCTAGTTGTGAGGTTTAGTTACCCATAATCATATGAACACAATTAACTGTTTTAGATGAAAGAATTATGAACTTACGTAAGAAGAAAAATAAACCCAGAAATTCAACTTGAATTGCAACACACAAATCTTGAAAACGAACTTAGGAAATTAATAATTGCTAAAGTTACAAGTTAATTTCCCCAGTCAAGAACTAGATTAAAAGTAATAAAGTCCAACCCCTAAAAATGATGTTTACATGCCCTATTTATAGAAAACAAGTCCTAAATTAAAAGGGAAACAAATTAAGGAAAGTTTGTTCAGGCACGCGTCTGCATTCCACGAGACTGACTCACGGATAGTCAATGGATCTAAGGTCCGTGAGTCCCTTCCATCAGCTAGGACTTAGAAAATATTTCAGCTTCAAAAAACCAGCTTCTTTGAAGCAAACGACGGACTTGCAGTACGGACCGTAGATCGATCTACGGTCTGTCAATCCCCCTCCATGGCTCCACACTTAGATTCTTCAAAAATCAGGTACTGGAACCCCCGCAGTATCAATCTACGATCAACAGTACGGTCCGTAGATCAATCTACGGACCGTCGGTGGCTACTGTGGTTCCACACTTGGTCAGATTTCCCTGATTTGCATTGCCTGCTGATCTACGGAGCATCAGTGGACCTACGGTCCGTAGATTACCTCCGTAGATGCCCTTTTCTGCATTTATTTCAGTTGTCTCTTTACTTCCGCGCCTTAACATTTTTCCTGCAAAATATGATAAATACACATAAAAACCAAAACAAAAAGGCCCTAGACACACACAACTTGTAAGTGATATGCATTAGAAATACCGTAAACTCACGATATATCAACACCCTCAACTTAAAATTGCTGTTTGTCCTCAAGCGACGCACTAAGACTCTAAATGACACTTGTATAGAAGCAAGCATTTCAAGCACAAGCAATCACATGGCTCTCTACCCCATTCTCTTTTCAGGTACAAAATTTGTTCTCTTAGACTAGACAAGCTAATTCATGCAAATCAAACCATGACAACGATCGACCAACCAACACACAACATACACTGTTTCACTACCACCAAGGTACCAGCTTTCCGACAACGTAACTAGTGCCCTTACATCAAACGAAATCCCTTTTCTTTCACACAATGACTTATGAATTTGAGTACAAGGATTCATTCAACACTCACACTCAGAAATAACTTCAAGTACAGTTAGTGCTCAGTACCATAGGCTTGCCCTTATTTTCGCTGCTTAGTCTCTCCAAACTAGACTCTAGGATCACTATAGGACTTTCTTGGCTTGTAACGTAGGCTCACGGTCAGATGTGGTACATTTGGGTACTTCTTAGTGACTTTCTGCCCTCCTTGACATTACACTAGGATTTCAACCTCTTTTTTTGATATATATTTTTTTTTCGCCATCCTACCATTGTACCTTCTTTCCCTTGATTTTCTCTTCGACCATGGATGTGACGTTAGACTTTGTAGCCCTGTTTTTTTTTTATTTTAAATTTCAACAAGTCACATCCTTTCCTCTCTTTTTCAACATCAAACTCTTTTCATACCCATTTTTCGTTCGGTTTCCTCTTTCATAGCCACCCTCAACTTTATGAATTTTCCATTGGTTGAGGTGCACAATACCCAATATTGGGTCAGGTCCAAGATTGAATTTATGTTTTACATTAGCCACCCTCAACTTAGGCTTTTGGCCTAAGTCGAGGTGCACATGTCCAAGGAGGGACCGGGGCCAACATAGTCGATTATGGGAATGTGAGTTCGAGGTTAAGAAAGAAATGGTTTAATTTTAGGCTCAAAGCATTTGGATCAAATGGAGCATTTATTTCAATTGGTTGGATCCTTCTTTTAGGCAATTTGTGGATTTATCAGAACAAGGGCCTATGATCACTTCCTAACCTCTAGATTGAATTGTCTTAGCAGGACTAACCGGGCAAGTTCTAGTTCTGCACAAAAACTATTTGAACAATCAACTATTCTCACACACTCTTGGCACATAGTTTCATTATAAGATTGCCAGATTACCCAGTTCAAGTTTCAGCCTAAGTCATGCCATCAAGATGATTCATTATCATGTCATACTCAGAGCTATCACATTCAACTTGTCTTAGCCTACCAATTCTAGCACACATCACAAAATTTGGACGAGTATATTTTTCATAAGCCATCATGCTTCATTCCTTTTCATGCTTCTATACATACCATCCTAACACATGCCGGTTCAAAAGAAATTAAAATAGTCTCTTCGGGAAAAAGAACACAGGCAAGAAAACCCCAAGAGAGGATTTATGATTTGGGTTACTCAGACTTTACCCTATGACTCACAATCCATTTACCCCACCCCTAACAAAAATAGATGCGATTGTCCCCAATGCACACAAAAATAGTAAAAGATCATGGATTGGGTGAAGCAAACCTATGGCGCATAGTGCCGAAGAATCATGAACGAGCGGGTGTGTCCGATTTCCCGGAGCCCGTTGGAACAATAGTTGGGTCACCCTCAGTAGTGACCACATCATCCATCATAGCACCATCAGTGGTGCTAACAACGTCCCTCACAACAGGTGGGACCTCTACAACTAGGGCAGCACTCGATTCCCCTGCAACACTCTCACGCACCCTCCACTGGCGCAACTCTTCATCTAAAATTGAAGCCTTCCTAGCCTCTTTCTCCTGCCTACGCTGTCTCTTTTGAGCTTTTTCCTCCTCAGTGCGACTAGAACGATGCCTCTTACCTTTGGTATGTGTAGGCGCAGGTTCCTCCTCGGTGGTCCCATTGAATAAAGCAACCATCACTGTATCATCAGTCAGTGCAGTAGGTGCAGCCTAAGGCTCAACTCTAGGGGTGGAAAGAATGGCATCAACGTCGGTCCGGAGATTGGCTAACTCAGCCTGCAAAGAGTATAGATCTATGGCCGAGGCTGATCGCTCGAGGACTCATAATTCAAATGCATCAAGGCGCTTATTAACAGCCTGGACCTTCCGGTCCTTCATGCCATCCATCCTTCGCTCTATTCTGGTCTCGGACTCGGCTATTGAATTTTGCATCCACGGATGGATGTGATGCAGCAGTGTGGCCATCTGAGCCTCTAATTTCTGTACTCTAGCCAACAGGACAAAAGTAGCTCCCAACTGTGGTGTGGATCGGGATGAACTAGGAGCCATACTAGCAGCCTGGGAAGAGGAGGCCGGGACAGTATTAGTGTGATCTGGTATAATGGGGTCACCGCCCTGTGCCTGCCCCACTATGTCTACAAGATCGGCGCCCAACGGAGGTACCTCAACCTAGAGCTCTCTGTGATGTGCCGCCACATTTGCCTCATCTTAGATGAGGCCTATATCCATAGCCCCGTTAGGGTGGATCAACCTATCATAATGCCAGATCGGCACTACAGAGTCCCTGCACAATTGGAAAATCAAACATGGAAAGGGGTAAGTAATGGAGGTCTTGAATGCCCTCTCGTGAATCTCTGCCAGCAGCATGCGGGCAAAGTCAATCTCCACTCCTGGTACTAATGCTGCAACCATGATTGCTCTATCCCAAGTAAGTTGGTTGTCAGCTTTTGTAACCGACACCCTGTTACACACCAACAACCAGAAGAACTTGGCCGCAAAATTTAATGTGGCCTTTCGGATACCCAACCTTGGTGTGGCGACCCACTCTGCACGCTCGCCATCCACAACAATGTACTTAGCCAACCATAGTATAACACTCTCTCGCTGCTCAGCATTCCTCTGGAAAGCACCGCTCCGCATGATGTCCCATCTGTAATCAAACTCCGCTGTGTTTAGTGACCAAGAGTGACCTATGGTAGGCCCATAGAGAAAGAGGCTGATGATGGCATATGATATGTCCACCAGACAACCCCGGACCATAGTGGAAGTGAGAGGATTCTGGGCTATAGGATTTGACCGCTTGGAGATCGAGCCACATAGAGTGGCGGTATAGGAGGCGTAGAACTCCCATACCATCTCCTCACTATAAGTACCTGGGTCTCGAGACATCCACTCACACTTGTGAAGGTTAAAAAAGTCAGTGGATGTCGGGGAGAGTGTGCAAGTTCCCTGTGAGGACCCTGTGCTCCTTTGTAACAATTCGGGCCATCTTTTCTTTGTCATTAATCATCTTGGCATCCCGATAGATTTGCCATTGGCGCTCAACACACCATCTGTTTTGCTCACCGGGCACTGGAGTAGGGTTCTCATTCCTTGGTATGGGTATTGACTCTGAGCTAGTGGCCTCATCAGATGAGGTTGCTTGTTCGTTCTGGCTAGACCCTGTGGCTGACTTGCCATTGGACCCCGAAGCATGGGCAGACTCGGACCCTGAAGCATGGCTGGACTCAGAGCCTGAAGCATGGGTAAACTCGGAGCCAGACGCAAACCCAGTAGCTGAACTGGAAGTAGCCCCAGTTGGTGACCCGATCAGTGTGTGCTCCTCAGCAGACTGGGAGACAGTGACTACGTCGGGAATCACCTTCCGGGGGTGCCTATGGTGGCTCGGGGTGGAGTGGGAGAAGTCCTTGTGTTGGGAGGAACGTATGTTGGATCTCTTTCCGTGTCTGTGCTCTCATCGATTAACCTGAAGCTAGGAGCAACAGATTTTGACTTGCCCTGTTTTGAGTAGGTGACTAGCTTCTTGGGTGTCATCGTACCTGTGGAAGCTATATTAGTGCCAAAACTAACCATAAACAAGCTAACAAAATTTTAGAACTATAAATGAACAGTAACAAAGTCCCATGAAAATTTCAGACAGAGGATACAATGGTCATCCACGGAGGAGACCTACGGTCCGTAGACTGATCTACGGTCCGTGGAACCCTTCAGTGGATCAGAGGACCAACAATCTTGGTCGCAGATGAAAACCACGGATGTACAGAATGATCCGTAGATTGATCTACGGACCGTAGTCCATATTCGTGGTTTCACACTTGGTGAAATTTTCAAGAGCATCAACCCACGAACCCAATCTATGGTCCGTAGACGGGATATCGTGTATGGGATCTGTGCTAGGTTTTAGCCATTCTTAATTTTCAAGTCCACATCTTAGACCATTTTCAACAATATCCTAGTCTAACCATACATTTCAACATTGAATCATGCTAGTTTGTCATTCTCAGAATTCTGATTAATCATTTTAACAATTATTTAAGACAAACTTTGGAACCCTAAGTCGAAACTTACATGTAGACTTATAATCACATACAACAAGGCAACACAATCACTATCTATCATTCCAAGGGTATTGTACCTTCCAATTTTATAATGCAATTTCATCTAACAATTATCCAAGGTCAAGACCTGACTCCTGAATTTCTATATTCAATCTATGAACCGAAATTCAAAGTGAGGGGAAAGTCTATTACCTTACAAGCAACGTGGAGTGGGGTGATTGCGTGACGACACTAAGTTTTCAAGACCAAAGAATCACCTCTTCATTACTAACCCAACACCGGACCTTTTTTGTGGAATATGGAATGAGTTGTATTCGGAATGGAAAGGAATTGTGGGAATGATGGGGGAATGGAAGGGATGTTTTTATGGGGGAGTTATGGAGTGATTTAGGGAAGTTAAGGGTGTTTGAAACAGTTGGAGAGTAAATGGAGGGAAGTGGAAATGATTTGAAAGTAGGGGAGTTCTAAATAAGGGGGTTCGGGTCGGGTCAAACAAATTTAGGGTTTTGGACCCACGAGACCCTGTCTACGGTCCGTGGGTCGATCTACGGTTCGTAGATTGGGACCGTAGATCACTCTTACACTTGGAAAAGTTTAGGGGCTTACCTGGGTTCTACATACTCCATCCACGGTCCGTGGATAGAGCGACGGACCGTCGATGTGGTCCGTAGACCTCTGCACCAGACCTTTTTCTGTAGATTTTTCATAGCATACCTGCACATGTAGCAACCATTAGGATATTGTTTTAAAATTTTCTGGACAGTTTTTAGGCACGGACCCTATGCTAATTCTAGCCAACACTAAAAAAAACTAAAACACCTATCTAAATTGATACAGAGACGCAATTAAACAAAGAAAAATACTAAATGGGAAACAGAAACCTATCGTTGGCTAGATTTTACATCTTGGGTTGCCTCCCAAGCAACAATAGATTTAACGTTGCTGCATTACGCAAGTTTCTTGATTACTCAGACTTCATCAAAATTGCAGGCCTCAATCACTTCTTGCACACTTTCAGCATTTCCCAGATAGATCTAGATCCTCTGCCTGTTTACCATGAACCTTGTTCGTTCACTATTCTCAAGCTCAACCACTCCATGGGGGAGCACTTTTGGGAGCAAAAATGGCCCAGTCCATTTAGACTTGAGTTTGCCTGGAATCAAGTGCAACCTAGAGTTGAATAGAAGCACAAAATCACCAACCACAAATTCTCGATTTTCAATTCTTTGATCATGATACCGCTTCATCTTCTCTTTGTACAAGGCTGAACTTTCATAAGCTTTTAGGCGAAACTCATCAAGCATATTCAAGTCATTCATTCTTTGATTCGATGCGGTGCCTTAATCCAAATTTAACTTCTTCATTGCCCACATCGCCTTATGCTCTAGCTCTAACGGTAAATGACAAGACTTCCCATATACAAGATGGTAAGGAGACATACCTATGGGGGTCTTGTATGAAGTGCGATAGGCCTTAGAGCATCATCAAGCTTCCTTGACCAATTCGTTCTATTAGCATTCATAGTCTTCGCCAAAATCTATTTGATTTCTCTATTGGACACTTCAACTTGCCCATTAGTCTGTGGATGGTAAAGAGTGGCTACATTTTGGCGGAAACCATATTTCTCAAGTAGTGCCTTGAACAACTTATTACAAAAGTGAGAACCTCCATCGCTGATAATCGCCCTCGGTGTACCAAATCTGGAGAAGATATTCTTTTTCAAGAATGCAGTGACACTTTTACCTTCATTGTTGGGGAGCGCAACTACTTCCACCCACTTCAATACATAATCAACCGCAACAAGAATATACTTCATCCCATATGAACTCACAAATGGACCCATAAAATCAATGCCCCATATATCAAACAACTCTATCACCAATATAGGATTCATAGGGAGCTCTTGCCTCTTTGAAATCCCTCATTCTCTTTGGCAACGATCACAAGACTTGGCGAAATCATGAGCATCTTAGTGTATGGTAGGCCAGTAGTACCCACACTGCAAAATCTTATGCGTAGTTCAAATACCACTATGATGCCCACCAATATGCGATGAATGGCATGCTTCAAGTACACTCAACATCTCAATCTCGGGCACACAACGACGAATTATCCTATCAGCACAACTACGATACAAGTAAGGCTCATCCCAAAATAATTTCTTCACATCATGCATAAACTTTCTCTTTTGGTGAAAAGACAAGTCCGGGGGCATCAAATCGCTTGCCAAATAATTAGCAAAGTCTGCGAACCATGGAATCAAATCATGAGAAGCAGCCAATACCTGTTCATCTGGAAAAACATCATTAATTTCAGCCCTATCTCCAAGCTTTAGCATAGCCTCTTTCTCTAATCTGGACAAGTGATCGGCAACTTGATTTTCGGTCCCCTTTCTATCTTTTACCACAAAATCAAACTCTTGCAGCAACAATCTCATCTAATCAATCTTGGTTTTGCATCCTTATTTGCCATCAAATACCTCAATGCAGAATGGTCAGTATGCACTATGACCTTAGTACCAAGCAAGTAGGATCAAAATTTCTCGAATGCAAAAACTACCGCAAGAAGTTCTTGTTTGGTCACAGTACAATTCTTTTGGGCCACATTTAGAGCTTTGCTAGCATAGTAAATAGGGTGAAGAATTTTCTCTTTCCTTTGTCCTAGTACCACACCAAGCGCCACTCCACTTGCGTCACACATTACCTCAAACGATTGTCCCCAATCAGGTGAAATAATGATAGGTGGAGTAACCAACTTCTCCTTCAACTCTCCAAATGCTCTCAGACAAGCCTCATCAAAATCAAACTTATACTCCTTTTCGAGCAGTTTGCACAATGGGTGTGCAATTTTTGAAAAGTCTTTTACGAATCTCCTATAGAATCCAACATGCCTAAGAAAACTTCTAACACCTTTAAGAGAAATAGGTGGCGGAAGCTTTTCTATTACGTCAACTTTAGCTCTATCAACGTCAATACCCTTCTCTGAAATTTGATGGCCCAACACTATACCTTCTTTAACCATGAAATGACACTTCTCCCAATTCAGCACCAAGTTGCAGTCTTCACACCTTTTAAGCAACTTGGCCAAATGATCTAGACAACGATCAAAAGAATCACCTACAACTGAAAAATCATCCATGAACACTTCGATAGTGTCCTCCACCATATAAAAAAATATCGACATCATACAGCACTGGAAGGTTGTTGGAGCATTGCACAACCCAAATGGCATCCGTTTGAAAGCAAAAGTTCCATAAGGGCAAGTGAAGATGGTCTTATCTTGGTCTTCTGGAGCTATAGAAATTTGATTGTAGCCCAAATACCCATCATGAAAATAATACCAACCCTTTTCCTGCAAGTCTATCCAACATCTGGTCCATGAATGGCATAGGAAAGTGGTCCTTTTCTGTCCACGCGTTCAACTTCCGGTAATCCATACAAACTCTCCATCCAGTCAAAGGCCTCATTGGAACTAGCTCATTTCTTTCATTTGGAACCACAGTAATACCACCCTTTTTAGGCACACACTGCACAGGACACACCTAACTACTATCTGCAATGGGATAAATAACTCCCGCATCAAGCCACTTGATGATCTCCTTTTTAACTACCTCTTGCATAGGTGGATTTAATCTTCTCTGGTGCTCGATACTGGGATTATGATCTGGCATGAGTTTGTTTTTGTGAGAGCACATACCGGGAGGAATCCCAATAATATCCGCAATAGTCCACCCAATAACTCTGTTGAACCTCTTTAACACAGTGAAAAAAAGTCATTTTTTGTTGTTATCAAGATGAGAAATTTAACTAGGGTATACATGTGCACCACAAGCTCATAACTCAGTAATCCTACTAACAGTAATCCTTTCCTAGTGTATTACATGCAAAGTGATAAGTTAAGTATCTCTAAATCCTTGGTCCGACATCTAGAGAATTTCACCCCGCAACTTGGTCCGGCTACGTGTGTATAATTTACTAACCCTTACCTTTACCTCATATTAGACATCATAATCAATGTTTGGCTTATTTATTATCTCGCACCAATCGACACTAGCCTATTAGATAGTATCACACTAAATCTATGTTGATAATTCTTTTTTTGTTGATTACCTCCTTGGTCCGGCAAGTAGCAACAAGGCGAGTTCTAATGCGTGCACTCGTTAAAAAGACATTTGAACGAAAGAATTATCAATGCATGAAAAACACTATTTAAGAATTGCTTATTTACTATTTATACTTTGTTAATCGCTCATGGTTCCCACAACCCTAGTTGTGAGGTTTAGTTACCTATAATCATACAAAACACAATTCATTGTTTTATATGAAAGAATTATGAACTTACGTAATAAGAGTATTAAACCCAGAAATTCAACTTCAATTGCAACACACAAATCTTCAAAACGAACTTAGGAAATTAATAATTGCTAAAGTTTCAAGTTAATCTCCCAGTAAAGAACTAGATTAAAAGTAATAAAGTCCAACCCCTAAAAACGAGGTTTACATGCCCTATTTATAGAAAAAAGGTCCTAAATTAAAAAGA
Source organism: Solanum acaule (assembly GCA_036250505.1). Lineage (NCBI taxonomy): Eukaryota > Viridiplantae > Streptophyta > Magnoliopsida > Solanales > Solanaceae > Solanum > Solanum acaule. The sequence continues at coordinate 566 of JAJOOR010004062.1, read as the reverse complement.
CAACAAATTAAGGAAAGTTTGTTCAGGCACGCATCTTTATTCCACGAGACTAACTCACGGACTGTCAATGGATATACGGTCCATGAGTCCCTTCCGTCAGCCAAGACCTAGAAAATATTTCAGCCTCTAAAAATCAGCTTCTCTGAAGCAAACGACGGACTTGCAGTACGGACCGTAGATCATTCTATGATTCGTCAATCCACCTCCATGGCTCCATACTTAGAATCTTCAAAAATCAGGTACTGGAACTCCCGCAGTATCAATCTATGGATCATCATGAAACGACCCTAAAAATGTCCGAAAATGTGCTTCGGAAACACCTATAATTGTAATTTCCATATATCTCAAAGTCCGTGCATGATTTCGGAAATCCGACTTCATATTCTTGTTTAGGGGGTCAAATTGAGTGGGGAATGGGTCTAACCCAAATGTTAGAGCAACCGTATCAAAATCCGAAATTTCCAAGTGAAGCCTTTTCGAGGGTCTACTTTGGAGGGTCATATCTCCTAGCACACAAATTATTTGGGTGGCCAATAATATATCCATGGAAAGCCCTTTGAGTTAGC
>JAJOOR010004061.1:0-97580 GCA_036250505.1 Solanum acaule | reverse complement strand
TTATGATGATTATGACTTATGTATGTTGAAGCTATGTTATGTATGATCATTATGAATATGGTAAGTTATGATGAAATATGATCTTATGAATGTATGCACGATGTAGGTTGCTTAATGTGATACTTGGCTTTGAATAGAGTTATGGGGTTCTATTCTTTGCATTACACTAGTATTGCTTGGGTTGTCTACTTGTTGCGATGATATTATGGTAGTTTGGACTATGATACTTAATTTGTGTGCATATTGGATTTACTTGGCAAAAAGAATGTTTTGAATAAAATGTCCTTTTATACATGTTTCAATGGTTTTTATGCATAGTAACCATACTTAGTACGTGTATTGTACTAATCCATATTTTCTCTTTTTTCCCAAACATTTAGGTTCGGGCAGTTGAGGATTCAAGCTTACTTCTCAAGACACTTGGAGTTGCTTCCTCAAGTTGGTGAGTCCTCAAGTCCGAGGACAAGACCCTATGATCTAGCTCCTATGTTTAATTCGTTGCTTATGTTGAAAGACATTGTTGTACTTCCTATTTTCTAGACTACTTATTGATGTAAGGGCTAAGTCCCATTTTCGATACTTCTATGTCTAGATGGTGCATTGTGACGAAGTTAGATTGTATTTTTCATGTATGAAGTGAAGTTGAACTTTAAAAGTAAAAGTTTTAAATTTTCCATGATTTTATTCTATGATACATGTTATGATGAATGCAAGGGGTTGTATAAGACCTATTCGAGGTTGAATATGCCGGTAACGAATAGGCGGTGCTCTCGAGTCGTTACACTTCTATCTCATATTCAATATCCACTCGGTGCTAAGCATGATTTCCCATGGATTACATATTAAGTCTTGAATTAAGTTCACATTTATGGAAGAATGCCTTGACACTCAATCCAACATAATTCATAAGATAGCTCCTAGATTCAATAAGTGAGAATCACCTTTCAACCTTAGAATCATCATATTGTGAGAAAACCTTTCACGTCATATCATATTCATACATAGGTGTGTAAATGAAAATATCCTTTCATCAATACACAACAAGTTCATAATCATAATCACTTTACTCTCAAAGTGTTCTTAAAGCATAACTAAACTTCATAAATCATGCATAATATCATAATTTACCCTTTCAAGGGTCAAAACTCATATCATATCAACACATCTAGAATTCACTACATTAGACATGGATATTCACATAATTCAAGTAAAACATCTTCTACAAGCATAATCTCATAACATTCTTCTATAATCAACAAACCCACATCTCAAAATCATAATTGGGAAGATAGGGGAATTCATGGATTCTTTGGGAATTCAATATAAAACAATGTAAAATCATCAATTTATCCATAATAAAACATAATTCAATCATTATAAACGAATTTGAAAGGAATCCATGATATTAAAGTCAAACCCTAACTTTTGGGAAATTTCTAGTTTTGAAATTGAATTTGGAAGGACTCCATTGATGAAGACTATCCATAGATGAAGTAATACCATACCTTAATAATGAAATCCAACGAATTTGAGTAGAAAACCTTGTTCCTTGAACCCTAGCTCCAACCTCCTTCTTCTTCTTCCTTGAAGTTCTAGAGAGAGAATATTTGGGGAGAAGTTGGTTTTTATTTGGGATTTTGAAATTGTGAGAAAGATGACTTAATTTAGGGGTCTTAAATCATTATATAGTTAGTCTAAATTAGTATAAAATGACTTCACTTAATAACTAATTAATTCCGAAAAACCCCAAAGTGCCCCTAACTAATTCCTCAAAACCGTCTACAGCCCATGCTGGTGAAATGTGGGTCGGGGTTCTGGGGCTTGATTTTGTAGGATTGACCTACGGCCCCTCACCCACGAGGCGTGGGTTCCCTATGTGGGTCACTGCCCAAGAAGCTTCTAAGGGTCCTCCCCAAGGACCCATGGTTGGTCCTTGGGGGTCGTACTTTGACGTTCTAACACGAAATCGTATATTTTTAGGTACGAGGAGGTACGTTTACGACTCTAAACCTCATGTTAAGCTCTAGTTTAGCCTACTAGTTTCCAGAGTGTTACAATATCTCCCCCTTGGAAACATTCATCCTCGAATGACGATCTAGACACCTTACAGAAATAAAGACTCAAGACTAGCATCCCATAATGCATGTAAGATAAAAAATAATGCACAATTCAAAGGAGGAAACTTCAACTCCATCTCAAACATAATTAATGCAACACAAGGAAGTAGGAACTATATCTAACAAACCATTTTGCATGAAACTCAACATTTCTCATATTCATAGGAGGAACTACCTTTTCCAACTAAAAGCATGCTCAACACAATATCATGGAGCAAATTATGCAATTTATCTCAAAAGCATACTAAACCATGTTCATCAATTCATCTCATGAAGTCAAATAGGAAATCCTTACTTAATGCACAACAACATGAGGAAAATCAATCATAAAAACTCATTTTCTTACGAAACATGAATTTCATCAAGAACATGCATAGTATAAGGAAATCATGGAAAACACATATACACACAAGACTCCCGAAATACTAAATCTCAAGAGATACTACTTACCTCAAGCTTGAATAGGAGTAGAAGGAAAGAGATGAGGATATCGGGACTTCATATGGTCATCTGCATCCCAAGTTGCACCCTCAACTAAGTGATTTCCTCCACAAAACCTTTACGAAAGTTATTTCCTTGTTTCTTAATCTCTTGACTTGCTGGTCTAGGATCTCTACCGGAACCTCTTCATATGAAAGACTTTCGTCAACTTCCAACCCTTCTGGGGGAATAATGGATGTCGAATCCCCAATACACTTCTTAAGCATAGAAACATGAAATACTGAATGAATCGGGGCCAACTCATTTGGCAAATCTAACTCATAGGCAACTTTCCCAATACACTTCAAAATTTGGTATGGGCTCACATACTGGGGACTAAGTTTTCCCTTCTTGCTAAATCTCATCACACCTTTCATAGAGAGAGATTTTTAGATAGACCCAATCATTAACTTCAAATTCTAGATCCCTTCTTCTCACATCGGCATAAGAATTTTGTCTACTTTGAGTCGTTTTTAACCTATCTCTGATAAGCCTCACTTTCACAGTGGCTTCATAAACTAGCTCGAGAACTATCAAAGCAATTTCACCTACCTCAAACCAACCAACCGGATACCTACATCTCCTACCATACAAGGCTTCAAAGGGAGCCATACCGATACTTGAATGATAGCTATTATTGTAGGCAAACTCTACTAATGACAAGTGGTCATCCCAATTACCCTTGAAATCTATAACACATGCCCTCAACATATCATCCAACGTTTGGATGGTATGCTCTGCTTGCCTATCGATTTGGGGATGAAAATTCATGCAAAGCTTAACTTTGGTGCCAAGACCTTTTTGGAATGACTTCCAAAAGTGTGAAGTAAATTGAGTACCCAGATTCGAAATAATTGACAAAGGAACCCCATGAAACTTTACTATCTCTCTTATGTACATCTTGGCATAGTCTTCCACCAAAAAAGAACCTTGATGGGGATAAAGTGGGCTGATCTTTTCATCCTATCTATAATGACCCAAATAGAATCATGTTGCCTTTGAGTGCAAGGCAAACCCACAAAGAAATCAATATTCACTCTTCCCACTTCCAAGTGGGAATACCTATATCTTGGGATAAGCCTCCCGGCCTTTGATGCTCAACCATAACTTGTTGACAATTGAGACATTTGGCAACAAATCCCGCAATATCTTTCTTCATTCCTGTAACACCCAAGATTTATAGAAGGGAAAATATTCACTTCTTAGTAGACTAGGAGATCCGCTGAGTCGACTAGACGATTAGCTGAGTCGACTTGGCAATCTGCCAAGTGGAGCCTCCTTGCCCTTTGGCTTGATCCCTGATGTCATGCATTCTGTAACTTTAGGTGAGCAATGTCAGGATCACCATTATAGTCGGTGAGTTACCAAGGTCGACTCCCCCATCATCAAAGCTGACTTAACCCCCAAGTCTACTCATTATAAAATTAGGAGAGCTGAGGGCACATTTGGCGAGTCGCCAAGTGCCTTCGGCGAGCTTCAACATCCAGATCTGCAGATTTTAAGTTGGAGGTCTTAGGGGTCTTTTGTTATTTTCCTAAATCTAAACTAAGTTATTTTACTCCATATATAGTAAGTATATAAGATTTTTAGACTCCACTTGCCCCCCCCCCCCCCAATTATGTCATTCTCATAGAATAAAAAAGAGAACCCGAGAATTCATCTTCCTCACAATATTTTTCTCTCTAGAAGTTCCCAAAGAAGAAGAAGAAGAAGTGGAGGCTAGGGCTTGAAGAACCAAGGTATTTCTTCTCAAATTTAGGGGAAAACTCCATCAAAGTATGGTAGTTTTGATTCATGGTTAACTTTTCATCCATGAAGTCCTCAAACCTTTAATTTCAAAGTTGGAAATTCTCCCAAACTTAGGGATTTCCTTCTAGGTCATGGATTATTTCTCAAAATATTTTCAATAGTTAAATTATCATATATTAAGATTGAATTGCTGTTTTAAGTTAAAATTCCCCATGAATCCGTGATTTCTCCATAACCCTAATTTATGGCTTTGTGATGTGGGTGAATTGTAGTAAGATGAAAATTATGCAATTGATCTTGTAATGGTTTAGTTACTTGAATTATGTCATTATTCATGCCTAAATTGTATTTATTCTAGGTGTGTGGGTTAATTTTGATTCATGGCCTTGAAGGGCAAATTACGAAAATTAATTTATAATCATGATGCTTATGTACATGCTTTGTGAGTTCAATGAAAGTAATGTGATCATGACTATCATGGAATGGCGTGGTTTTTGAAAGGATATTCTCACATACATACACACACTCATGAATGAAGAATGAATGTAGTTTCTATGATTATGTTAATGATGATATGTTGATTGAAAGGCTATTCTCAATTGTACACTAATTAATGATAATGACATGTTGTGAAAGGTCTTTCTTAGAATATGGGGATTCTTAGTTGAAAGGCTATTCTCATCTTTGAATCTATGAGCTATCTCAATAAATGAAAGTTGGGATTGAGATGGATACTGATCCATGAGTTGAGGCGGGGTATCTAGTAACAATCTCTATATCCCATTTCTAATGAACTAAAGTAATGAATGTTAAGTACTCTGTGGGGAATAATGCTAAGCACCGAGTGGATATTGAATGAGATGGATACTCATCCACGAGTTGAGGCGGGGTATCTAGTAGCAATCTCTTGAGATAGATTTCCATCTATGAGTTGAGGCATGGTATCTAGTAACAATCTCCTTATCCCATAACTATGGCCCACATAAGTTATTAGCTAGTGGATCCACCTAAGCTAAATTGATGATCCTACATTAGGAAAGTTGAAATCCCTTATTCGGTGTGGGTAACATCGGGATTCCATGATTTGCTCACATGGTCTATGTCAGTTAAGGCTTACTCCTACAATGAATGATATTGAACTATGGCTTTTCAAGAATGCACTACTTAGTATGGGTGGGGGTATGAGACTTCATCCATGCATGGGACAAGTAGGCTTTGAGAGGAGTCATGGTGTGTTCTTTAATGTAACAATGTCTAATGAAATTAATGTGCTTATAATGATGCTAATGAGAATGTTGACATGAAAGCTAGTATTAATGATTCTTAACTTGGAATGTTATTATGAGTTGCTTTCCTTGTCATGACTTATTAAATGTGAAAGTTCCTTGTCTATGATTATTGACTAAAGAAGAGAATGAAGAATGGTAAGTATGTTATGGTGGCCTTAAAGGGGTACTTAGTATGAATGGTATTATGGGATGCCATTAATACATTACACAAGTATAACTTAGGGTTACCTAAGATGATAGTTATATTATGATATAATGATATACATGTTGAATATGTTTGTGTCCTATATTTTTATACTCAAGTTTTATGATGATTCTTAAAGTTGACAAAATGCATGGTTTTTCAACTAAAATGTCCCTTTTAGCATGATTTTTGCATGGCTATCATACTTAGTAAATTTTTGTGCTAACCCATATTTCTTCTACATTTTTACAAAGTGTAGGTTTCTGATCTGATGGTGATTTCTTTGGTTCAAATCTTGGATAGACTATTCTCCAAAGCTAGTGGTGAGTCCTCATGGTTCGAGGACGAGAGTTATTCTTTTCTAGTTTCTTTCATGTCATTTTAAGTTTCAGACTATGTTGAAGGGCTGTGACCCTATTATAGATTCAAAGTTGTATTAGATGGCCATATGAGACAAAGTCAGACTTCCACTATTTTTTAAATAAAGACTTCGATTTTATGGATAAAAATTTTAAATTTTGTACCATCTTCTTATGTCTTATGTTATGAATGCTATGAGGATTGTATGAGGCTCTTCGGAGTCTTGTACGCCATGTTACGTCCGGGGTGTAGGCTCGGGTCGTGACAAGTATTGTATTGGAGCACAAGATGTTGGGATGGTTTTTTTTAGGATGATGTCTCACAAGCCACATCTAGTAGAGTCTTCTTGTTCATAGTGTGAAGTGCGCCACATTTATGAATAAGAGGCTATAAGATATTAGGAAACTACATTTCTTACATTACTCTAACTCATGCCATATAGTTTAACTCTATAAGATATCTCTCCTACTCCTTATCTGATGGACTTCAAGATGCAACTACTTGAAGGGCTAATGCTACAAGGATCAAGGGAGAAAAGATTAGTAGTGATTCCTATTGTGTCTATGTGACTAGATAGGACTTGATATGTTAGATTTAGATGATATCCTTTAGTATAAATGGGTTGCATTATGGTTATGTGTGTTTGTTGAAAGAAAGTCATGATGAGTTTTCAGTTATGTTGAAAGATTTGATGAATAGGGTATTTTAGAAAATCCTAGATGTGTTGAGAGAGTAGACTTCTATATGAAGGGTAGAAGTGTAATTCATCTTGCTTTAGAATCATCTTTGTGTAATGGGTGTGAAGACTTAGTGATGACTTGCTCCGACCTTAGAATTGAAAGAAATGAGGCTTAGACGAGTCCATATACGCTTACTCCCAAGGGGGAGATGATGTGCTTAGGTAGCAAGGTCGTTGAGTGTCCTTGATATTCATAAGTTAAGTTTGCTTGAAATTATCACCTTGAGTGGTGTGGTAAGGTTGCTTTTGAGCTAGAGTTGCTTAATGAGAACCTCTCTAAGTAAGAAGTACTGGTTGGGATCTTAGTCAGGCAAGTTAAGAAACAGAAGCATAAAGAAGTTCCTTCCATGAAAATGTTGACGAGTGGTATTTTTAGTAAGGCTTTTAGTAGAGTATGCTTATAGATGTTAGTGTTTTATTAAGGTACCTTTGCAATTTTGATGTCAGCCTTAGTATGGGTTTACTCCCAGGGGAGAGATGGTGTGTCTAGAAGATAAGTTTGTTGAGAGTTCCCATTTCCTTATCTCTTTCTTCTATTCCTATTCTAGCTTGAGAGAAAGAGTTCCTTGTGACTTGGTTCATGTTTTGAAGTCTTGTGTGATTTATGTGTTTCCATGATCTCCTTATGATATGCATGTTCTTGTGAGAATTCATGTTTAGTATAAAATGAGTTTTCTCGATTTATATGATCCTCATGTTGTTGTGCATTTTAGTATGATGATTGCATATTTGACTTCATGAGATGATTTGATGAACATGCTTAGTTATTCTTTTGATGAAATGGCATATTGGCTCCATAATGTTGTGTTGAACATGCTTTATTGTTCTTTTGAGAGTAATTGCATAATTGGTTTCATGATATTATGATAAGCATGATTTTAGTTAGAGAAGGTAGTTCCTCCAATGAATATGTGAAATGATGAGTTTTTGTGCATATTGGGTTGGTAGATATAGTGCCTACTTCCTTGTGATGCATTGAGTATGTTTGAGTTGGAGTTGATGCTTCCTCCTTTGAATTGTGCAGTATTTTGATGTTGCATGTGGTGGGATGCTAGTCTTGGGTCTTAACTTCCGTAAGGTGTCTAAAGCGTCATTCAAGGATGAATGATCCCAAGGGGGAGATATTGTAACATCCCAGATTTAGAGAAGGGAAAATATTCACTTCTTAGTCAACTAGGCTATTAGCCGAGTCGACTAGGCAATCAGCTGAGTCGACTTGGTGATCCGTCAAGTGGAGCCTCCTCAACTTTTGGCTTGATCCCTGATGTCTTGCATGCTGTAACTTTAGGTGAGAAAAGTCAGGCTCGCCAATCTAGTCGGTGAGTCGCCGAAGTCGACTCCCCCATCGCCGAAGTTGACTTAGCCCCCAAGTCGACTCAGTGTAAAATTAGGTGAGCTGAGGGAACATTTGGCGAGTCGCCAAGTGCCCTTGGCGGGCTTCAACGTCCAGATCTGCTGATTTTAAGTTGTAGGTCTTAGGGGACTTATGTTTCTTTCCTAATTCGAAACTAAGTTGTTTTACTCCATATCTAGTAAATATATAAACTTTTTAGCCTCAAATTTCCCCCCAATTAAGTCATTCTCATAAAATCAAAAAGAGAACCCAAGAATTCATCTTCCTCACAATATTTCTCTCTAAAAGTTCCCAAAGAAGAAGAAGAAGAAGTGGAGGCTAGGGCTTGAAGAACCAAGGTATTTCTTCTAAAATTTAGGGTAACACTCCATTAAATTAAGGTAGTTTTAATTCATGGTTAAATTTTCATCCATGAATTCCTCAAACCTTCAATTTCAAAGTTGGAAATTCTCTAAAACTAAGGATTTTCATTCTAGGTCATGGATTCTTTCTCAAAACATTTCAATGGTTTAATTATCATATATTAAGATTGAATTGCTGTTTTATGGTGGTTTTAAGGTAAAATCCCCCATGAATCCATGATTTCTCCATAACCCTACTTTATGACTTTGTGATGTGGGTGAATTGTAGTAAGATGAATGTTATGCAATTGATCTTATAATGGTTTAGTTACTTGAATTATGTCATTATTCATACCTAAATTTTAGTAGTTCTAGGTGTGTGGGTGTATTATGATTCATGGCCTTGAAGGGAAAATTATAAAAAATGATGTATATTCATGATACGTATGCACATGCTTTGTGATTTCAATGAAAGTAATGTGAAGTTTCTATGATTATGTTAATGATGATGTGTTGATTGAAAAGCTATTCTCAATTGTACACTAATGAATGATAATGACATGTTGTGAAAGGACTTTCTCACAATATGGGGATTCTTAGTTGAAAGGCTATTCTCATCTTTGAATCTATGAGCTATCTCAATGAATGAATGTTGAGATTGAGATGGATACTCATCCATGAGTTGACGTGGGGTATCTAGTAACAATCTCTATATTTCATTTCTAATGAACTAAAGTAATGAATGTTAAGTACTCTGTGGGGAATAATGATAAGCACCGAGTGGATATTGAATGCGATGGATACTCATCCATGAGTTGAGGTGGGGTATCTAGTAGCAATCTCTTGAGATGGATGCTCATCTGTGAGTTGAGGCGGGGTATCTAGTAACAATTTCCCTATCCCATAACTATGGCCCACATAGGTTATTAGCTAGTGGATCCACCTAAAATAAATTGACGGTTCTACCTAAGGCAAGTAGGAATCCCTTATTCGGTGTGGGTAACATAGGAATTCCATGATTTTCTCACATGGTCTATGTCGGTTAAGGCTTACCCCCACAATGAATGATAATGAACTATGGCTTCTCAAGAATGCACTACTTAGTACGTGTAGGGGTATGAGACTTCATCCATGAATTGCACAAGTAGGCTTTGAGAGTACTCTCGGTGTGTTCTTTAATGTTATAATGTCTAATGAAATGAATGTGCTTATAATGATGCTAATAAGAATGTTGACATAAAGGCTATATTTATTAATGATGCTTAACTTGGAATGTTATTATGAGTTGCTTCCCTTTTCATGACTTATTAAATGTGAAAGTTCCTTGTATATGATTATTGACTAAAGAAGAGAATAAAGAATGGTAGGTATGTTATGGTGGCTTCAAAGGGGTACTTCGTATGAATGGTATTATGGGATGCCATTAATAAATTGCAGAAGTATAACTTATGGTTGCCTAAGATAATGGTTCTATTATGATATAACGATATAGATGTTGAATATGTTTGTATCATATGTTTTTATACTGAAGTTTCATGATGATTCTTAAAGTTGACAAAATGTATGGTTTTTCAACCAAAATGTCCTTTTTAGCATATTTTTGCATGGCTATCATACTTAGTACATTTTTTGTGGTAAGCCATATTTCTTCTACATTTTTACAAAGTGTAGGTTTTGGATCTTAAAGTGATTTCTTTGGTTGAAAGCCTGGATTGACTATTCTCCAAAGCTAGTGGTGAGTCCTCACGGTTCGAGGACGAGAGTTATTCTTTTCTAGTTTCTTTCATGTCATTTTATGTTTCGAACTATGTTGAAGGGCTGTGACCCTATTATTTATTCAAAATTATATTAGATGGCCATGTGAAACAAAGTTAGACTTCCACTGTGTTTAAATAAAGATTTTGATTGTATGGATAAATGTTTTAAATTCAGTACCATTTTCTTATGTCTTATGTTATGAATGTTATGAGGCTTGTATGAGGGACTTTGGAGTCTTGTACGCCGTGTTACGTCAGGGGTGTAGGCTCAGGTTGTGACAAACATGGTATCAGATCACAAGATGTTGGGATGGTTTTTTTTAGGATGATGTCTCACAAGCCATGTCTAGTAGAGTCTTGTCCATAGTGTGAAGTGCGCCACATTTATGAATGAGAGGATATAAGATGTTAGGAAACTACACTTCTTTCATTACTTTAAATCGTGCCATATAGTTTAACTCTATAAGATCTTTCTCCTACTCCTTATCCGATGGTCTTCGACATGCGACTACTCGAAGGGATATTGCAACAAAGATTGAGGGAGAAAAGGTTGGTAGTGATGCCAATTATGGCTATGTGACTAGATAGGACTTGATATGTTAGATTTAGATGATATCCTTTAGTATAAATGGGTAGCATTATGGTTATGTGTGTTTGTTGGTAGAAAGTCATGATGAGTTTTGAGTTATGTTGAAAGATTTGATGAATAAGGTGTTTTAGAAAAGCCTAGATGTGTTGAGAGAGTAGACTACTCTAAGAAGGGTAGGAGTGTATTTCACCTTCGTTTAGAATCATCTTTGTGTAATGGGTGTGATGAAGTGATGCCTACCTATGACCTTAGAATTGAAAGAAATGAGGCTTAGAAAAGTTCGTATAGGCTTACTCCCAAGGGAGAGATGATATGCTTAGGTAGCTGATGAGTCCACAAATTGGACTCATTTAGAGCTTTATTTTAATAGAAATAGTGTCCTCAAATGCCTATTTATTCTAAATATCTCATGAAAACACTTAAGTTTTAGGTATTTGAAGTTTTACTGGAAGCATGGACACTTAGGCGCAAAAATGAACAAAAGGGCTGAAAAGAATGAAGAAGCTGAAGCCTAACCATCGCCAAGCACGCTTGGAGATTCGCCGAAGGGACGCACTCCTCCCTTTGTTCCAGTATGTTGAGCCTTGAAGGAAAGGATCAAGTCGGTGGAAAAGGGAGCAATCGGCACATCCCTGAGCAGTTCCGTGAAGCAGTACTATGTCGCCCAATGACACAGAGCACAACGATGCTGAAGGTTGGTGCAAGACGGCGACGAACTACACCAAAGGGCGAATCGCCGAGTTAATCGGTTGTTCCAACTAACCTAGCTGAGCAATCCGCCAACACTATTTTCTAAAGTCTATAAATACTAAACTCTTTATTAATTTTTAAGGAGAGTCAAACATTATTTTTAATTTTCATATATAATAGTAATTTTTTATATTTTTACTCTAAGTTTAAGAGGGTTTTGGAGACTTGAAGAAGAAGAGGGTTTCATCTTCAAGATTTGGAGTTAGGTCTCTTGGATTTATCATTTTGGCATGTAACAAGACTTCAATCTTCATACCCAGTTTGATGCAAGCTCATTTTGGTATAAATATCTATCTCTTGTTCATGTCTAGCTAAAACTCCCGTTCTTCAGGTATGATTTAGCATATATGTGGTGATATTATTGTTGGGTCTTGTTTGCTGATAGGCTAGATCTATTTTAATGTTGATTTCACGTAGTGGTTGTGGTTTAATTTAATGGGTTTGTAGTTGCAAATACGAAACCACCCATGTGTTTTCGGGTTGCTCGAGAGAAAGGTCGTGAAACCAAGACCGCTAGACTGATAGCCTAAGGAGTGGGTTGACATGAGGTTCATCCCGAGAGGGTGAGCCCTAGTCCCATATCCTAACACTCAGCTCGAGAGAGTGAGTGGGGTAAGGTGTAGGCTGGCCTTCATGCGGCTAATGGGTGTCCTAGAGGAACCCATTTGAAACGGGGTAAGTTTCCCGAGAGGGAACCTATTTCCATCTAAAGCTTAGGCTAGTCACTATTAACTTACAAATTTCCTATCGAAAGCATGTACTCAGCGATTTATATCAATTTATATTGCGGACACACCCAAGAACTTCTCCCCATACTTGATCTCCCCTTTAAATTTTGTTGTTTTTATTACACTTGTGCCAAAACCCCCATTTGTTAATTGACACTTTTCTGTCACTTCCTTGATATACTATGTTTTTACTCGTTAATGTCTTTAGCTATGACTAATTAGAACTTAATTTTATTCTTCTATTAATTCTCAAAACCACTCTCTTGGGACACGACCCCAACCCTTGGTTGTGTTACTATATTATTGACGATCGTAGACACTCATACCGTAGGTTAGTGTCGTTGGTCCCGATAAGCATTTAAATGGCACCGCTGCCGTAGAGTGGTGTTATTTGAGAATTTTTAGATTAGTAGAATTCTTGTTCTTCTTAGTGGTAGTCTACTTACCTAATTTTTAGTTTAGTTTTGTTTGCTATGTAAATATTTCAGAAAGCATGAGTGTTAATGGTAGCAACGGTAGCCAGGTAGGCCACCAAGACGACATCAACAACCTCAACGATGTCGAAGAGCCCATTATCAATGATCCACATCTCATGGGAGGTGTTGGAGCTATCCGTCTACCTCCAGCAGAGGGAAACACGATATTCCACATAACAAGCACCATGTTGCAACTTTTGCAACTAAAGGGACTTTTAAGTGGATTAGCTCATAAGGACCCACACGAGCATCTTCAAAACTTCGTAGATGTGTGTGGACCATTCTTGTTCAAAAACATCTCTTAGCAATCAGTTCGATTGAGGCTATTCCCTTTTTCATTGATGGGCGAGAGATGCAAGTGGTTGGCTGAGTTGGCACGTGACTCAATCATTTTGTGGGAGGAGTTGGTTACCGTATTTAATGTGCGATTTTTCCCTCTCTCAAAGATGATGACTATTCGAGATAGCATCCAAAGCTTCAAGCATCCGAATGGAGAACCTCTGCACGAAACTTGGCTCCGATTTAAAAAAATTGGTGCTACAATGCCTAACCCATGGCTTACCTGATAATGTACTCCTTCAATACTTCTATCGGAGTCTAGACTAGTTAAACAAAGGTGTAGCTGACCAACTCTCTCCCACAGGATTATTGCAGTAACCATATGCAGTAGCAGCTCAACTTCTCGATGACATGACAACCATCAACAAGGCGTGGTACATCCGCGAAGACCAGGTCCCACCGGTCATATTTCAGCTATCTAAGGAGCAATTTGAAAAATACAATGAGAGAGACCAAAACATGGCCAAGATCATGATACAGCTTGACATTTTATCCAAAATGTCATGGGGGCTAGTTCTCGTGGTGTCAATGCTGTGGGAGTCGGGGGTGAGAATCCAGAGGAAATGAAGTTTGAAGCCATGTATGACGAAGAAGTAAATTTTCTAGCTAACTAATGCGGGGGCTATCGTTCAAACTACCCAAGGCAGGGTGGTAACCAATGATGGGTTAGAGATGACGGTTAGAAGGATCGAGATCGTGAATGGAGGGACCGTAATCCAAAATAGAAGAATGGGAAGAAGGATAGATATGTGCCTCCCCACGAATGTCAGAAGCCCAAGGATTCAGAAGGTGGTAGGTCCGAAGATATGCTCTCGTGTATCCTAAACAAAGTGGAAGGGTCAGACAAAATGTTGAAAGGCATGAAAGAAGACGTGTCTACCCTCAGCCAGACTGTCCCCTCTTATTCAGTTTCAATCAAGCAGTTAGAGACCCAAATGGGTCATATCTCGTCTCATCTCAATCCGACACAACAAGAGGGTTTGCTTATTGATGCTATGGCTAACCCCAAGAATGAGGTTTGAAGTTGGACATGCGTCGTTCCACGACGTTAACTAAGGCGCAATTTGGGAGGCAACCCAAAGCGTTTTATTGCTTTGTTTTATTTTGATAAAATAATGCTGTGTTGATGGTGCAAGTGAAAGCGTGAAAGTTGAAAGCGAAGCACAGATTGGCGAATGAAAGATCCATTCTGGGAATCGCCAAATGGTTCGGCGACCCCGATGCACTCCGCCGACTTATCCAACCCAGTTTGGGTTTGGATCTGTAATACTCGGCGAAATAAGTGAACACTCTGTGAATTGCTAAGAGGGTCGGCGATCGGAATTAATGTCACCGAATGAACAAGAACTGGATGGTCTTTCTGAAAAAGGTGTAAAAATCTCAAACTTCATTCTCTTTCCATCACTTTTTCACTTTCCCAAACTCCCACCTGCATTCTAGTTTTATTATTTCTTTCACTTTCGGAGTATTTTTGTTAGTTGAATTGTGCGTGGATTTGGATTGCATTGCTGCCTAGCGCGTCAGTACAATCTAATTCAGCACCAAAGTTTGGTAATCGAACCCCTAAGTTATTTTATTAAAAATTGTACTCATTTGCATAATTATTGATAATATAAAATCGGTGCTGAGTCTCTGAGTTACTGGGATTGCATGTATTATTGATTATGATTCAGTAGTTGTCGCGTGATTTGAGGGACTCCCATTCAACTGTGCTTTGAGTTAGATTTTTACTTGGGGGAAAATGTGAAATTTCTATGGATCTTCGTTGAAATTGTGTTATTTAAGCCTAAAATTGCATTATCTGGGTTGCTGGGTGAAATTTGAGAGAAATGGGTTGAAAATAAACATGTTTAGCTATTAGGTGAAATGAACTAAACTCACCGAATTGCTCGGTGTTTTGCTTAATGTCCTTATTTCGCCTTTGACTGGATGCTAAAAGTATTGATTGATCTGTGGCTTTAGATGGTCAGTCTAAATCGCAAGTCGCACTTGGGGACTCGCCGAATGACCCGTTTGTTCACCTTTTGTCTGTGCCCTTATATCATTCGTACATCATTTTCAGCGTATAGCCTAGCTACTTAAGCACTTTGCCAACTAGTTTGGTGAAGCAATTATGCACTTGGAACCCTCATTTCTCCTGCTTAAATGATTATCTAACTTGTATTCGAAGTCTTTGCAGAAATCACTAGACCAAAAGTGACAGGGAGAAATGAACCACCCTGAAATGTAAGAGCACGCGAGTTTAAAGAAGATGAAAACAAAGCAGAGCTAGCCAGACAAAGGAAATATACCAAGGAAGCTAGGGCCAGAAGAAGGATTCCTATTGATCCCACCATTCCTCCATGGAGACGGGGATTCTACACAGCCATAGATTCATTTTTAGCGGCTCATGACGTTGATAGAATAGGTGAGGCTAACATCGTTGCAGAAACTATGGCAAATGAAAACAATTCAAACCAGAATGGAAATACTTCGGGAGCTATTGTTTTACATCAAGCTGATGCATCAAACACCAATGCACAGGCAGATGAAGCGAATGCATAAACAAGATCCCCTCCTTAACTCCCTCTCTGTTTTTCTTTGATTGACTTCTTGGATATTTTTGTTATTTGCATTTGAGGACAAATACATTCTAATTTTGGTGGGGTGAGGCCCACACCTTTTGTGTTCATATTTGGGTTGTTCTGTTTTAAATTATGTTAAATACTGCTTTTCTGTGGATGCTTGAGCTTGAAGGCTTCTTTTATTTTGAACTGCAAATGATTTTGACCCTTTCGAAAAATTTTAAATTTTTCGCACATTTTTGCCATCCCTCGTGAGTTGAATGTGGCTGTTCTTTTGCAAAAAATTGAGTCTCGGTTTTGGTCAATACCGATGACTTAAATAGTGCTCTCAATTGAACGAACATGAATACACGGCTACGATAAGACCAAATGAAGTTGCATAGACTATATGTGAACTCTCTGCATCTCTTTGTGATTAGCCATTTATTGAATTGATTCTCTTGTAATGACTATTGCACATTAGCGAAAGTGTGTGGTCTTGTTTGACTTAAGTGTCGATGCCTTGTGTGATGAGCTTACTTTGAACCTTGCATGAATAAACCTAGAATTTGCCCCGTTAGTATGATTGATTTGGTAAGGTGTTCTCTTCAAATGATCTTAGGCAACTTTTGAAGAGTGTGAGCCTGTGAAACTCTCTTGAACACCCTTTGAGCCTTACCTTTCTTTGGAAGAACCTTGATGAACCCTAGACCTTACTTGACCCAATACTTATAATCCTCTTGATTGTGGTTTAGCGAATAGCCAACTTAGGCCAAAAGCCTAAGTTGGGGTGTGGTGAAAAGGAAAAGAAGAAGTCAAGAAGTGCAAGAAATGTCTCCCTTAACCCATGGTGTTACATAATAATGGAACCCCTTCACAAAAAAATAAAAATAAAATAAAATTGTGGAATAAAGTACAAAAGAAATTGGGTTTCCAAGCAATCCATGGAGGTGAATAAAAAGGTGACTTAGAAGCACTAGAAAAAGAATTGATAAAACAAAAGAAGGGAATGCCTTGAGACTACCACATCTCACTAGAAAAAAAAAAGTCACTGAGCCTAAATAACCATACTTATGCACTCATCCCCATTACAAGCCTTAGAAAGACCTTTTATATCTTGAGTAAGCCGAATCGAAGATCTATCCGAAAATAAGGGCAAGCCTATGGGTGAAAAAATGCATTGTGTTACTCTTTTGAGTGTGAGTGTTGCATTTGATTCCTGATCTTGAATTGATTAACCTCTGTGTGTTAATATGGAATCATTCTTTATGTGAGGGCATTTAGATACTTTTTGTTGAGATTGAACTTGCACAAGTAGCAAGTATTGCGAGCATGAGAATCTTTGGTAATGGTGTGTCACAACTTAAATTTTTGAGTACACAATTGATCCTTGCATAAGTAAATTGAGTCTTGTTGTGTGCATTCATGATTGAGTCTTGTGTAGCACTGTTTGAGACACCCTTTTTAATTGGCTGAACGTCAGTTTGCTTGAGGACAAGCAAAAGTTTATGTTGGGGGTGTTGATGAGTCCACAAATTGGACTCATTTAGGGCTTTATTTTAATAGAAATAGTGTCCTCAAATGCTTATTTATTCTAAATATCTGATGAAAATACTTAAGTTTCAAGTATTTGAAGTTTTAGTGGAAGCATGGACACTTAGGTGCAAAAAGGAACAAAAAGACTGAAAAGAACGAAGAAGTTGAAGCCTGAGCATCACCAAGCACGCTTGGCGATTCGCCGAAGGGATGCATTCTACCCTTTGTTCTAGTATGCTGAGCCTTGAAGGAAAGGATCAAGTCGGTGGAAAAGGGAGCAGTCGGCGCATCGCCGAGCAGTTCCGTGAAGCAGTACTATGTCACCCAATGACACATAGCATAACAATGCTAAAGGTTGGTGCAAGACGACGACGAACTACACCAAAGGGAGAATCGCCGAGTTAATTGGCAATTCCGACTAACCTCGCCAAGCAATCCTCCAGCACTATTTTCTGAAGTCTATAAATACTTAACTCATTATTAATTTTTAAAGAGAATCGAACAATTATAATAATTTTCATATAGAATAGTACTTTTTGATATTTTTGCTCTAAGTTTGAGAGGGTTTCGGAGACTTGAAGAAGAAGAGGGTTTCATCTTCTATATTTGGAGTTGGGTCTCTTGGATTCTTCATTCTTGGCCTGCAACAAGACTTAAATCTCCATACCCATTTGAATGCAAGCTCATTTAGGCATAAATTTCTATTTCTTGTTCATGTCTAGCTAAAACCCCCATTTTTGGGGTGTGATTTAGCAAATATGTGTTGATATTATTATTGGGTCTTGTTTGCTGATAGGTTAGATGTATTTTAATGGTAATTTCACCTACTGGTTGTGGTTTAATTTAATGGTTTGTAGTTGCAAATACAAAACCACCCATGTGTTTTTGGCTTGCTCGAGAGAGAGGTCGCGAAACCAAGACCGCTAGACTGATTACCTAAGGAGTTGGTCGACATGAGGTTCATCCCGAGACGGTGAACCCTAGTCCCATATCCTAACACTCAGCTCGAGAGAGTGCGTGGGGTAAGACATAGGCTGGCCTTCATGCGGCTGATGTTTGTCCGAGAGGAACCCATTTGAAACGAGGTAAGTTGCCCGATAGGGAACTTATTTCCATCTAAAGCCTAGCCTAATCACTATTAACTTACAAATTTCCTATCGAAAGCATGTACTCAGCGATTTATATCAATTTATATTGCGGTCACACCCCAATAACTTCTCTCCTTTCAATTTTGTTGTTTTTATTACACTTGTGACAAAACCCCCATTTGTTAATTGACACTTTTGTGTCAGCCCCTTCATTTACTATGTTTTTACTCATTAATGTCTTTAGCTATGACTAATAAGAACTTAATTTTATTTTTCTATTAATTATCAAAACCACTCATTTGAGACATGACCCCAACCCTTCGTTGGGTTACTATATTATCGATGATCGTAGACACTCATACCGTAGGTTAGTATCGTTGGTCCCGATAAGCATCAGTAGCAAGGTCGTTGAGTGTCCTTGATATTCATGAGTTAGGTTTGCTTAAATTTCTCACCTTGACTGGTGTGGTAAGGTTGCTTGTGAGCTAGAGTTCCTTAATGAGAACCTCTCTAAGTTAGAGGTACCGGTTTAGATCTTAGACCGACAAGTTAAGAAATAGAAGAGTAAAGAAGTTCCTTCCATGAAAATGTTGACGAGTGGTATTTTTAGTAAAGCTTTTAGTAGAGGATGCTTATAGATGTAAATGTTTTATTAAGGTACCTATGCTATTTTGGTGTTAGCCTTAGTATGGGTTTACACCCAGGGGAGAGATGGTGTGTCTAGAAGACAAGGTTGTTAAGAGTTCTGATATCCTTATATTTTTCTTCTATTTCTATTCTATCTTGAGACAAAGAGTTCCTTGTGACTTGGTTCATTTTTCGGAGTCTTGTGTGATTTATGTGTTTCCATGATCTCCTTATGATATGCATGTTCTTGTGAGAATTCATGTTTAGTATAAAATGAGTTTT
This sequence comes from Solanum acaule, assembly GCA_036250505.1. Taxonomy (NCBI): domain Eukaryota; kingdom Viridiplantae; phylum Streptophyta; class Magnoliopsida; order Solanales; family Solanaceae; genus Solanum; species Solanum acaule. The sequence continues at coordinate 78,252 of JAJOOR010004061.1, read as the reverse complement.
CACAATTTATATGATCCTCATGTTGTTGTGCATTTTAGTATAATGATTGTATATTTGACTTCATGATATGATTTAATGAACATGTTAGTTATGCTTTTGATGAAATGGCATATTGGCTCCATAATGTTGTGTTGAGCATGTTTTATTGTGCTTTTGAGTGTAATTGCATAATTGGTTTCATGATATTATGATAAGCATGAATTGAGTTGGAGAAGGTAGTTCCTCCAATAAATATGTGAAATGATGAGTTTATGTGCATATTGGGTAGGTAGATGTAGTTCCTACTTCCTTGTGATGCATTCAGTATATTTGAATTGGAGTTGATGCTTCCTCCTTTGAGAGTAGTCTTGGTGTGTTCTTTAATGTTATAATTTCTAATGAAATGAATCTGCTTATAATGATGCTTAATGATAATGTTGACATGAAGGCTATATGTATTAATGATGCATAACTTGGAATGTTATTATTAGTTGCTTTCCTTGTCATGACTTATTAAATGTGAAAGTTCTTTGTATATGATTATTGACTAAAGAAGAGAATAAAGAAGGGTAAGTATGTTATGGTTGCCTCAAACGGGTACTTAGTATGAATGGTAATATGGAATGCCATTCATACATTGCACAAGTATAACATAGGGTTGCCTAAGATGATGGTTCTATTATGATATAATGATTTACATGTTGAATATGCTTGTATCTTATGTTTTTTTACTCAAGTTTCATGATGATTCTTAAAGTTGACAAAATGCATGGGTTTTCAACCAAAATGTCCTTTTTAGCATGATTTTTGCATGGCTATCATATTTAGTACATTTTTGTGGTAACCCATATTTCTTCTACATTTTTACAAAGTGTAGGTTCCGGATCTTAAGGTGATTTCTTTGGTTCAAAGCTTGGATTGACTATTCTCAAAAGCTAGGGTTGAGTCCTCATGGTTCGAGGATGAGAGTTATTCTTTTCTAGTTTCTTTCATGTGATTTTATGTTTCGGACTATGTTTAAGGGTTGTGACCCTATTATTGATTCAAAGTTGTATTAGATGGCCATGTGAGACAAAGTTAGACTTCCGCTGTTTTTAAATAAAGACTTCAATTGTATGGATAAAAGTTTTAAATTCCGTACCATTTTCTTATGGTTTATGTTATGAATGCTATGAGGCTTGTATGAGGCTCTTCAGAGTCTTGTACGCCGTGTTACATCTGGGGTGTAGGCTCGGGTCATTACAATTTCATTTCACCAATAGACTTCCCATAGATCACAGTACATCTTGGTAACTCCCAGATGAATAGAATACCGGGAACTATGAGCTTCCTCTAAAAAAATTTCCCTCAGACGATCAGCATCTGGAACACATAACCGACCTTGATACCTAAGCACCCCATCTCCCCCTTGGGAGAAAGCCTCAACGGACTTCTTCAGTACCGACTCTTTCAAATTAATTAATATAGGATTAAGGCCATGTTTAGACTTCACATCCATTACAAAGGACGATTTGAAACCATTATGGATCAAGACATCACTCTTGGTTGAATCCACTAGTTGAACACCTAGTCGAGCCAACCTATGCACATCACAAACCAATTCTTTCTTTTCCTCTTCTACATGAGCCACACTACCCATGGACAATCTACTAAGTGCATCCGCTACCACGTTAGCTTTGCTGGGGTGATGAAGGGCACTCATGTCATAATCTTTTAATAATTCTAACCACCTTCGTTGACGAAAATTCAAGTCAATTTGACTAAACACATATTGAAGAGTTTTGTGATCGGTGAAAACATTTACATGGACCCATACAAATAATGCCTCAATATATTTAAGGCAAACATCACCTCCGCTAATTCAAGATCATGGGCTGGATAATTCTTCTCTTGGACTTTAAGTTGCCTTGAAGCATAAGCAATCACCTCACCGTTTTGCATGAGCCCAAATCCCAACCCTACTCTAGAGGCATCATAATACACAACAAAACCATCCGTTCCATCCAGTAAGGTCAACACTAGAGCGGAAGTAAGTATATCTTTTAGCTCTTGGAAACTTTTCTCACAAGCTTCCGGCCAAACAAACTTAGCCTTCTTTTGAGTCAAAGCCATCAAAGGAAAAGCAATGGAGGAAAATCCCTCAACAAACCTTCTATAGTAACCGTCCAACCACAAGAAACTTCTAAAATTCGAAGGAGTTAGAGGTCTAGGCCAACTCTTGACTGCATGCTTCTTCTTAGGATATACCTCAATACCCTTGCTTGACACAATATGACCAAGAAAAACCAAAGACCTTAACCAAAATTCACACTTACTAAATTTTGCGAAAAGTTGTTGGTCCTTAAGAACTTGCAATACAATTCTCAAATGGTCAACATGCTCATTCTCACTCCTTGAATAGATCAAAATGTCATCGATAAACACAATCACAAACATGGCTAGGTATTGCCTAAACACTCTATTAATCAAGTCCATGAATTTCGCCGGGGCATTGGTCAAGCCAAAGGACATTACTAGAAACTCATAATGACCATATCTTGTTCGGAAAGTCGTCTTGGTAGTATCAACCCCTCTCACCCTCAATTGGTGATAACCCGAACGAAGATCAATTTTTGAGAAATAACTAGCCCCTTGAAGTTGAACAAACAAGGCATCAATTCTCGAAAGAGGATATTTGTTCTTGATGGCCACTTTATTCAATTGATGATAATCAATGCACATTCTAAGAGACCCATCCTTGTTTGTGACAAACAACACGGAAGCACCCCATGAAGAAATACTCGATTGGATGAAACCCTTGGCTAACAAATCTTTCAACTGTTCTTTCAACTCTTTTCACTCCGCTGGAGCCATCCTATAAGGAGGAATAGAGATAGGTTGCGTATCTGGAAGAAGGTCAATACCAAAATCTATTTCTTGCTCGGGATGAATATAGGGCAAATCATCAGGGAAAACTTTCAGGAACTCATTAACCACCGGAACCGACTCAAGAGAAGGGATTTCAGAATCTACATCCCTCACCCTAACAAGATGGTAAAAGCAACCTTTTGAGATCATCTTTCTAGCTGTAAAGTAGGACACAAATTGACCTCTAGGCATAGGATTTCCTCTATGATAGGCTCATTCAGAAATTGGAATCTAGCCACCTGATATCTACAATTAATAGAGGAATAACATGCATGTAACCAATCCATACCCAAAATCACATTAAAGTCTAACATGTCTAACTCTACCAAATCCACCCAAGTAACTCTATGGAACAATGAAATGGGACATCCTCTTTATACCCTCTTAGCCACCATAGAATCACCAACTGGGTTAGAAACCGAAAAAGGTTCTAAGAAGAGTTCTGGGAGTATATCAAACTTCATGGCCATATAAGGTGTCACAAATGATAAAGTAGCACCGGGATCCAACAAGGCATATATATCAACAAGAAAGACTTTTAACATACCGGTCACCACATCCGGGAAGCTCTCTCGGTCACCTCGGGATTGAAGAACATAAAAGTGGTTTTGCTTTGGAGCATTAGAGTCTGAACTGCTTGGAGGAGCTTGCTTATCTTCTCTTACCTTAACCTTGAGCATCGAACAGTCTCTCATTTTATGGCCACTCTTTCCACAACAATAGAAACCATCTGTGTCCACTAGGCACTTACCATCATGTTTTCTTCCACATTTTGCACAATTAGGCCTATTCACATAAAAACGACCACCATTACCTCCTTGAGGTTTAGCGTTGGAAACCCTATCTTTGTTGACCCTTGGAGCACTAGAGGAACCTTGGCAGGAGAACCTTTGTTTGAACCTTGGTCGACCTTGTCTATTGAACCTAGCATTGGAGAAGTTCTCATCACAAGTTCTAACTCTTTTCACCTACCTATTCTTTTCCTTGAGTTTTGAATCCTCAATTTGTTAAGCATACACCATAAGCCTTGATATATCCATGTCTTGAAGGAGCATTGCCGTACAACAGTCTTTTTCAACCAAGTCGGACACACCCAACATAAACCTACTCATCTTAGCCCTTGAGTCCACAACTATGCTTGGAGCATATTTGGAGAGTTGGGTGAACTTTAGAGCATACTCCTTAAGACTCATACCTCCTTGACAAAGGTTGATGACCTCTTGTACCTTAGCCTCCCTCAACTCTAGGGGGGAAGAACCTATTAAGAAATTCTTATTTGTACACTTCCCATTCTATTGGGCCTGCTCCTATAGGTCTCCCACCCTTCCACTGATCATACCACACTAGATCAAATCTTTCAATTGATAGGTGGCTAACTCCGTATTCTCTTGTGGAGACACCCCCATAATATCAAGTACTTTATAAACCTCATCGATAAACCATCTTCCACTTTTGATCCATGGAATTCGGGAGGGTTCATTCTAGAAAAATCTCTAACCCTTGAAGTAGCCGAATTCACATTAGGATTCACTGGAGCTACAACTTCTCTATTTGCTTGAGCCGTCACGGCTTGAGTCAACATTTGAATAGTAGACCTAAACTCTCCATGGGTCACATTCTCAACCACGGGATCAGCCGGAGCTTGATTAAATTGAGAATGAGCTCCTTGATTCACATTGTCATCCTCCATCCTTCTAGCATTAGCCCTTCGTGTATTCATATCCTAAAGACACAAGAGAAGGATTAGAAGAGGAACTTTATAGATTTAAACTCTACGGCACAACTTAAGAGTAATGAAAAAAGGGTAGTTTCGTAATCATCTTATAGCCTCTCATTCATAAATGTGGCGCATTCACACTCATGAACAAGACTATACTAGACGTGGCTTATGAGACATAACTTAGAATCATTCTAAACCCTATGCTCTGATTACCAAGTTTGTCACGACCAAGGGGTACCCCTAGATGTAACAAGGCACATAGAACCCCGAATGGCATGATGTAAGACACTTAGCATATCATAACATAAGTATATAACAATAAAGAGTAAAAACACATTTCAGGTCCAAAATTTTGATACAAGAAAGCGAAAGTCTAGACATGTCTCAATTTAGCCATCTATTACAATACTTGAATCAAATAGGGACACAACCCATACAACATAGTCCGAAAAGAAAAATACTTGAAATGAAAATGCTAAGTGAAAAATATCCATCCTCGAATCATAAGTACTCACCAACAAGCTAGGAGAAATGAGCAAATCCAAGCTCTAGCCACAATGAGGACCACCTTGAGAACCAGACTCTACAATTGGGAAAAATGTAGGAAAATATGGATTAGTACAAAAATGCATTAAGTATGATAGCCATGCATAAAAATCTTGAAAACACGCCAATAGGGACATTTAGTTGAATGCATGCAATTTACTAAGTTAAAACATCATTTGAAGACAATTGGAAATCATAAGTTATAAGAATATTCAACATATAGATCATTATAACAAAAGAGAACCATACCATAAGTACCCTCAAAGCATACATGTGCAATGCATGGATAAGATCCCATAATCTCACCCATCCTAAGTAAAGCTTCTTGAGTAACCATAGTTCATAATACATATTCTTGTTCATATTGTTGCCATAGTGGGATAAGTCTTAGCCGACATAGACCATGTGAGCTTAACATGGAATCCGGTGTCTACCCCACACCGAAAAGGGGTTGTCCTACTTGCCTAAGGTAGAACCATACTCTTAGCTTAGGTGGATCCACTAGCTAAATACCTATGAGGACATATAGTTTATGGGATAAGGAGATTTCTACTAGAAACACGGAGTCAACTAAGGTAGGAGGTCTCCATAACATGAGATACATACTTTGGGAAGTCGGACTCAACCAGTGTATAAGCTTCCTTCTCATATTCAATATCCACTCGGTGCTAAGCATTACTTCCCATGGATTACATAATAAGTCTTGAATTAAGTTCACATTTATGGAAGAATGCCTTGACACTCAATCCAACATAACTTATAAGATAACTCCTAGATTCAATAAGTGAGAATCGCCTTCCAACCTTAGAATCATCATATTGTGAGAAAACTTTTCATATCTTATCATATTCATACATAGATGTGTAAATGATTATGTCCTTTCATCAATACACAACAAGTTCATAACCATAATAACTTTACTCTCAAAGTGTTCTTAAAGCATATACTAAACTTCATAAATCATGCATAATATCATAATTTGCCCTTTCAAGGGTCAAAACTCATATCATATCAACACATAGAATTAACTACGTTATACATGGATATTCACATAATTCAAGTAATACAACTACTACAAGCATAATCTCATAACATTCTTCTATAATCAACAAACCCACATCTCAAGATCATAATTGGGAAGATAGGGGAATTTATGGATTCTTGGGAAATTCAACATAAAACCATGTCAAATCATAAATTTATCCATAATAAAACATAATTCAATCATTATAAATGAATTTGAAAGGAATCCATGAGATTTAAGTCAAACCCTAACTTTTGAAAAATTTCTAGTTTTGAAATTGAATTTAGAGGGACTCTATGGATAAAGGACTACAATACCTTAGCAATGAAATCCAACAAATTTGAGTAGAAAAACTTGTTCCTTGAACCCTAGCTCCAACTTCCTTCTTCTTCTTCCTTGTAGTTCTAGAGCGAGAATATTTGGGGAGAAGTTGGTTTTGATTTGGGATGTTGGAATTATGAGGAAGATGACTTAATTTAGGGGTCTTAAATCATTATATAGTTAGTCTAAATTTATATAAAACAACTTCAGTTAATCACTAATTAAGTCTAGAAAACCCAAAAGTGCCCTAACTAATTCCTCAAAACCATCTATAGGTCACTAGTGACCAACAACCCCTCACAGACGGAACGTGGTTGGACCCACAGCTCGTGCTAGTGAAACGTGGGTCGGGGTCTGGGGCTTAATTTTGTAGGCTTGACCTACGACTCCTAACCCACGAGGCGTGGCCTGACCCACGAGGCGTGGGTCCCCTCAGTGGGTCAGTGCCCAACCATCTTATAAGGGTCCTCTCCAAGGACGCACGGTTGGTCCTTTGGGGTAGTACCTTGACATTCTAACACAAAACCCTATATTTCTACGTACGGGGAGGTATGTTTACGACTCTAACCTTTATGTTAAGCTCTAGTTTAGCCTACTAGTTTCCGGAGTGTTACATTATCCAAACCAACTTTGTGGACCGTTTCATTGTTAATACTTGTCCAAACCAACTCTGTGGACCGTTTCATTGTTGATACTTGTTCAAACCAACTTTGTGGACCGTTTCGTTGTTGATACTTATCCAAAGTAGCTTTGTAGATAGTTTCATTGTTAAAATTGTATTTTTGGGTCCTCATACCCTTCAAGATGACATCTTTTTTTATAATTTGCATCATCAAACCTTTCAAAATGATATGTTTTTAAATTTAGGTCGTGATACCTTTGAAAATGACATATTTTATAAATTAATTTATTGTCTCAATTAAAATGATGATTTTTAAAGTTGGTTGTTATACCATTCAAAATGACATCTTTTATAAATTAATTTGTTATCTCAAATAAAATGATACTTTTTAAAATTGGTTTCTCATAGCGTTCCATATGACACTTTTTAATTTGTTAATCCATTCAAATTGACATTTTTGTTTGTACTCATGATGTTTTTATGTTCAAAATATTACATTGGGTCAATTCCTTGTTTATTGTTCATATGAGGCCATGTTTGCAAAATTGATGTTGCATTTATGTTACATTTGTTACTAACATTGTTATTATAGATTTTGTGGTATATCATTCATGTTATATCCAAGTTGGGTCGTTTGCCTTTAAAGAGACACGTTGATTTGTCAACTCCCTCTAAGTGGCACGTTATGTTTAAGTTGGGTCATCCGATTTTAAAGAGACACGTTGGGTTATCACCTCCCTCTAAGTGGCACGTTAAGTTCAAGTTGGGTTGTCCACCTTTAAAGAGACACGTTGCATTGTCACCTCATTCAAAGTGACATGTTAAATTCAATATTGGGTCGTCTGCCTTTATACAGACATGTTGGGTTATGACCTCCCTTCAAGTGTCATGTTATTTTCAAATTGGACCGTCTTTCTTTCAAGAGACACGTTGAGTTGTCACCTTCCTTCAAATGACATGTTACATCCAAATTGGGTCGTCTTCTTTTCAATGAAACACGATTGGGTTGTCATCTCCATTTAAGTGACACGTTATTTTCAAATTTGGTTGTTCGCCTTTCAAAAAGACAAGTTGTGTTGTCAAATCCCTCCAAGGGGAATGGTATATTCAATATTAGGTTGCCATCTCCCTTCGAATGACATGTTATATTCAAATTGGGTCGTCTCCCATTCAAAAGACATGTTGGGTTGTCACCTCGTTCAAAGTGGATGTCATCTCCCTTCAAATGGGTTGCACTATCAAGTAGAACAAAGTAGATACAAGAGACACACTTCAACAAAAATAAAATTACTATAACTATCTAAATCTTAAAATAATAAAATATAATAAAAAGGGGAATATTGACTCAAAGGTCCTCAACCCACTAAAAAGGAAAGAGCAATGTCCGCAATGCACAAAAATATCATAAAAATAAGGCTGAACCCATCGATGGCCACCCAAAGTTGGCACCAATTTTTACTTAGACACTTCAACTAGACTTTGTTTATTTTAGACACCTTATGTCAGGGCCTGATGTGTCATTTTAACACTTTTTTCACAATCTCATATTCACTCTATGTGCATGTTGAACAAACGCGTCCAGGTGGATTAAATGGCCAATTATATTATGACAACTCATTTTAAAGTCATAACATAATACACAAAAATAAATTGAGGGGATATTCTTAGTTAAAAGAAAAATGATTCCCTCCCACCTCTCAAACCCCCCCCCCCCCTCCGGTCATCTTCTCCATCAAATTTCTCCCTTTTCATTGTCTCTTTCATCATCTCCACCACCACACAATTATATTTTTTTATCAATTTATCTTTTTATTGTCTTTTCCACCACTGTCATTCCACACGCTTATCTTGTTCGTTCCTCCATTTTCATGGTTGTTGTCACAAACCCACTCCGTTTATATCGTCTTCTTTGCCGCACCCATTTCTTGATTTTATTTGTTGTTTAAAAGTATGAATATGAAATTTGAAAAGTTAGAATCACTGAATAAGGCAATCATGATTGCAGATTTGTTTCTTTTTTTTTACTTAATTTTATTCTTCATTCTTTAAAGAAAGAAGTTATGATTTAGCTTGGAACATTGATATGTAATTATATTTTTAAATTTAAAATGATTTCATCTTCTTTCAATTGGACTATTGCAGCGAAATAAAAAAATTGAATAAAAAAATTTGACGTCCATTGAATGATTTTAAGTTTGGGGAAATAAGGGAAGATGTAAAGGTTGAAAATGGGGAAGAAGAAGATAAAAAAAAATGATACAAAAAATAGGGTAAATAAGCCTCTCACGCGCTATTAACGAGTGTGTTACACTCACTTTTCCACATCAGTAAAAATTGTCAAAATGACACAGTAGAACCTGACATAAGGGTCTAAAATGACCAAAGTCTATTTAAGGTGTCTAAGTAAAAAATTGTGTCAACTTTAGGTGGTTGCCGATGGGTTCTGAAAGTACTCCCTGAGCAGTTACTGTGATTGACATTCCCCGACTCATTCGGCAAATGACCAAGTAAGATCATGTCGCCTATGGTATATGTAGCTTAGAACAATTTGGCCTTCACTTCAGTGAACTGCACCATGATCGTCCAACACACATAGGCGTATCGTCGTTCTTTCCATGAATATTGCTGAAATTACTCATGTGCTTCCCATTTCACATGCTAGATTAGGCGAACTGTAGCGTGCTCGCCCAATTGCATCGGCGTATCGCCAGGTAGGTGATAATATTCACCAAAATAGATAAGAAGCACCTAAAGTTGTGAACCCCATTGGTCAAACTCATTAAAGCTTCGCTTAGTGTACTCGGTGTATCAACGAGTTGCCTTTTCCATTGCCCATTTGCATAGGATACCTGTATATTTTTACATCCACGTTATTGAAAACAACTAAAACTTGGGTTGCCTCCCAAGAAGAGCCCAATTTAATGTCGTGGCATGACATGGATATGTTCTTCAAACATCATCCAAATACACCACTTCAACAACCCGCACACCATCACCTTCTCTATAGTATGCCTTCAAGATTTGTCCATTCACTTTGAATCTCACCCCCTATGCATCTTCAATTTCAATTGCTCCATTGTCATGTACTTGTGCTATAGTGTGCAGATAAGTCCACTTGGACTTGAGCTTGCCGAGGAGGAGTATAAATCTTGAATTGAAAAGTAGGACTACCTCCCCAAATTTAAAATCACGAGGTAGTATCTTAGCATCATGCCATAATTTAACCTTTTCCCTATATATGGTGGAGCTTTCGTAGGCTTGCAAATAAAACTCATCGAACCTAAGGATTTGATGTACACGATCTCTAGAAACTACATCCTGATTCAAATTATCTTTTTAATGCCCATAAAGCTTTGTGTTCCAACTCAACCGAAAGATGAAAATCTTTCCCAAAAACTAACTTTTAAGGAGTAATACCAATGTGAGATTTGAATGTCGTACGGTAGGCCCAGAGTGCATCATCAAGTTTACTTGACCAATCAGTATGATGGACATTCACAGTTTGGACAAGATACTCTGTATTTCTAGATTAGACACCTCAACTTATCCGCTTGGTTATGGATGGAATGGTGTTGTAACTTTGTGGTTGACCCCATATTTTGAGAGGACGATTGCAAACTGATGGCGGCAAAATTGTGATCCTCCATCACTTATAATGGCCTTTTGGGTACTAAACCTTGTGAAGATATTCTTTTTGAGAAACTTTGTGACAGTTCTTGCTTCATTGTTTGGTAATTTCATCGCTTCCACCCACTTGGAGACATAGTAAATTTCTACAAGGATGTACGTGTTCCCAAAACATCTAGGGAAAGGACCCTTGAAATCAATCCCCCAAACATCGAACAATTCAGTCTCAAGGATTTACAAAAGTGGTAATTCATGTCTCCTAGATATACTCCCTTGTAATTAACATTGGTCACAAAACTTGCAAAATGCATGAGCATATTTAAACATTGTAGACCAATAATAGCCACATTGCAAAACCTCAGATGTTGTACGAATGCCCCCATGATGACCTCCTGCCGGTAAGGCATGACATGCTACAAGAATCTCATTCACTTCCACTTCAGGCACACAACGCTGAATGATATTATCAGAACACTGTCTTAAAAGGAAAGGTTCATCCCATATATACTTCTTCACATGAAATAGATTTTCTTGTTTTGATGGCTACTTAAGTTATTAGGTAACAACCTACACAAAATAAAATTTGCAAAATCAGCATACCAAGGAACATATGGTGTAGACATTACCATTACCGATTCATCAAGGAAGGCATCATCAATATATTTCTGTTCAGCCACTCTAGCATCCGCTTCCAACCTTGAAAGATGGTAGCCTACTTGGTTTTCACACCCCTTCCTATCTTTCACTTCGAAGTTAAATTCTTGAAGAAGTAACACCCATCGGATCAACTTTGGCTTAGCCTCTTTCTTTGCCATTAGGTACCTTAAAGTTGTGTGATCTGTGTGTAAAACCACTATGGTACCCAACAAATATGTTATATGTTTCTCAACCCCATATACGACAACTAACAACTCTTGCTCTCTAACGGTGTAATTCTTTTGCCGAAAATTCACTGTATTTCTAGCATAATAGATAAAATAAAAAAACTTATTTGTGCATTTCCCAAGAACAATTTCAAAAACAAGCCACCAGCATCGCACACCATTCCAAAAGAGAGATTCCAATCGGGTGCAATCATTATAGGAGCTGAAATAAGTTTCTCCTTGAGTGCCTTGAAAGCTACCACAAAAGAATTATAAAAAATAAATGTGCTCTCTTTATCAAGAATTTTACAAAGCGGAATAGAAATCTTGGAGAAATATATAATGAACCGCCTATGAAACTCGGGATGACCATGAAAAATGCTCACACCTTTTACTGAAATTGGGAGATGTAATTTTAAGATTACTTGAATTTTGGCTTGATCAACTTTGACACCATCCTTGGAAATTTTGTGCCCAAGTACAATTTCTACTTTTACCATAAAGTGGCACTTTTCCCAATTAAAGACCAAGTTTGAATCCACACACCTTTTTAACACAATCTCCAAATGCCTCAAACATTTCTTAAAATTCTTACATGATGAAATGATATTAAATTACAAAATATTAATCTTGTATGTATTAAGAAACATAGAAATTATGGAATTAAAATAAATGATATGGCAGCAAATATTTGAAGAAGAAGAAGAAAAATTAATAGAATTAATGAACCAACTATGGTATAAAGATGAAATTCCAGAATTTAATTTAAGTGATTTAGAAATTCAATATTCAGATTAATGATAAATCAAGAATACTTACAATATTGGCAACAAACTATAATAGATATTACATTGTTAAGTAACTTAATAAAAGAAACATAGAAACATTCCAACAAACTCACGACATACAATACATAGAGTATATATTGGAAAACATAAAAGAAATTATAAGATTAATACCTTTAGAAAAAATATATTATGACAAAATTAACTCATAATATATATCATCTCCAACTACAGAAAAAACATCCATGAACACTTCCATAGAGTCCTCTACTATATCTGCAAAGATTGATATCATACAATGTTGAAAGGTAGCCGGTGCATTACATAGCCCAAAGGGCATTCACTTGAAGACGAAGGTGCCATAAGCGCATATAAAGGTTGATTTCTCCTGATCCTCCGGTGTAATGGAGATTTGGTTATACCCAGAATATCCATCAAAAAAGCAACACCACCCCTTTTCAGCAAGCCTATCAAGCATTTAATTAATAAAGGGCATGGGAAAACGATCTTTTTAGTCCATGAATTAAGCCTCAAATAGTCCATGCACACATATCACCCGAGATAGGTATATAGCAACTAACTCCATATTTTTTTTGGGAACTACCATGATCCCACCCTTCTTTGGTACACATTGCACTAGACTGACCCATTGGCTGTCCGCAATTGGAAAGATAACTCATGCATCTAACAATTTTATAATTTTTTTCTTCACCACTTCTTGCATCAGATGATTTAATCTTCGTTAATACTTAATACTTGTTTTGCAATCATCCACCAAATTTATTCTGTGAGTGCATACGCCTAGGAAAATTCCCACAATATTGGTGATTGACCACCGTGATATGCTCAAATTACACCTTCCTAAAGAAGTATAAGCGATCGTTGTCAAATAAAGAACCCAACTTGTTGGTTGGGGCCGATCCCATGAGGAATATTGTTTCGACTTAAACTTAACTCACTATTATATCCGTTTAGTCAAATTATTTCCAAGGAAAATAAACATGGTTTTTTTTTAAGTAAGTAACAATTTCTAATGCTTAAGTAACAAGTAAACAAAATTCAGACTTTGATATATCAATATGAGAGAGAAACTAGGGTATATGTGTTCCCCACAAGCTCTTAACGCAGTAATCCTAATAATAGTAATCCTTTCCTAGTGTTTTACATGCAAAGTTGGTAAGTTAGGTATCCCTACGTGATTGGTCCTCCAAGCAGGGAATTTCACCATGCACCATGGTCTGGCTACATGTGTATGATTTACTAACCCTTACCTTTCATCATATCAATGTATGGCTTAGTTTTCACTCTCACTCCAATTGACATTAGACTATTAGATAGCATCCACTAAATCTCTGTTGTTTAATCCTTTTCTCATTCATTACCTCCTTGGTCCGGCAAGTAACAACGAGGCGAGTTCTAATGCATGCACTCGTTAAAAAGACTTCTAAACAAAAGGATAAACAATACATGCACAAACACTATTCGAGAATTACATAATTATTATTCATACTTTGTTAATTGCTCATGGTTCCCACAACCCTAGTTGTGGATTTAGCTACTCATGTTTGAGAGTTCACAATTCATAATTAAGAAGAAAGAATTCATGAACTTACAATTAGAATAGATGAAACCCAAAATCTTCAATTGAATTCAAAGTGAAAATCTTATAAAATGAAATCTAGAAAGTTAACTGCTAAGAGTTTGCAAATTAATTCCCAAAGAACAAAAACTAGAAGTTTACAATAATGTCTAACCCCTAAAAACGGGGATTACAACTCCTATTTATAGAAAACAAATCTTAACTTACACAGAAAACAAAATAAGGAAATAAACTGCCCGGACGAGGTTTTGATTGACGCTTCGACCTACGGACCGTGGGACGACCTACGGTCCATAGGTCCCTCCGTGGCTCAACACTTAGAAAAAATCATGTGGAACCTTCAAATCCCAAATCACCATCGACGGATGTGCAGGATGGAACATGGGTCAACCTACGGCCCGTCATCTGCTCCATGGTTCCACATTTGGTCAAACATCCCTGATCTTCCACCTACGATGCATCACCTTTGGTCCGTAGTTGGACCTACGGTCCGTTGATGGCTACTTCTGCACTTTTCAGCTCGCATCTTCATCAACCGCATCCAAGCTTATTTCCTGCAAGAAATATACACAAAACATTATTCCTAACAACAAAATAGCCCAAGACACACACAACCTCTAAGTGAAACGCATCAAAAATACTATAAACTCACGGTATATCAACACCCTCAACTTAAACCAGTTGTTTGTCCTCAAGCGACACACTAAACTTTAAACGATACTTATCTAGAAGCAGACATACAAACTCAAGCAATCACATGGCTTTCTCAATCAATTCCATCATATTAGTACAAATCTTTTTTTTATCAAGACTCAACAAGTTAACTCATGTGGATCAAAATATGACATAGATTGACCAATAGACACCACAACATACACTTTTCACAATCACCAATGTACCAATTCTCAAACAATGTAACTAGTGCCCTCACTTAAAAAGAAATCCCTTTTTCACACAATATATATGAATTTCAAATTTAAGGATTCAGTAAACACTCACACTCAGAAGTTACTTCAAGTACAATTAGTGCTCAATACAATAGGCTTGCCTTATTTTTACTACATAGACTCTCGAAAGTAGTCATTAGGATCACTATAGGACTTTCTTAGCTTGTAACGTAGACTCTGGGTTAGGTAGGGTACATTTGGGTACTTTTTAGTGACTTTCTGCCCTCCTTGACAATGCATTGGCTCTTTACCTCTTTTCTCAACCAATTCTTGTCATCTTTTTTATTTTCTGCTCTTTCCCTTGACTCGTTTCAACACAGATGTGATTTTGCATTTATCGCTCTTATTTTTCTCATTCTTTTTTTTCTTTGTTTTCTTAGGCAACTTTTTCATAGCTATTTTTGTTTCTTTTGACTTCAACCACATCTTTTTTCTTTCTTTTGTTTTGCTTTTTCTTTCTTCTACACAAAACTATTGTCATACCCTTTTTCTTTCAGTTTCATTTTTCATAGCCACCCTCAACTTATGTATTTTACATGAGTTGATGTGCACAATATCCGATGTGGGCTAAGATTAAGGTAACTTTTTGAGTTAGCCACCCTCAACTTAAACCTTTGGCCTAATTTAAGGTGCACATGTCCAAAGAGCGACTGGGGTGAAGACAATTATTTTTGGGAAGGTGGATTAGGTGTATTGAAGGAAGTGGTTTACATTAGGCTCAAACATTTGGATCAAAGGGAACATTTATTTTGTTTGGTTGTGTTTTTAGGCTTAAGTGGACTTATTTGAACAAGGGCTTATGATCATTTCTCAACTTCTAGACTAGATTATCTTAGTAAGACCAACGGGTCAAGTACTAGATTGGCACACACTGTATGAACATTAAACATTTCTCTCACACTTGGAACATTGTTTCATTATTGGATTATTGCATTACCCAGTTCAAGTTTTAGCTTAAGTCATGCTATCTTACCGGTTCCTTATCATGTCATATGAAGATCAAACACATTCAACTCATTTAGCCTATAGATCTAGCACATTTAAAAAAAAATATCAATTTCATGCTATGCCATCATGCTATCATTCTTCCACTTACTTCTACACAAACAATCCTAAACATGCCGGTTCAACATAAAAGTAAACAGTCCCTTGGGGGAAAAGAACGCATGAAAGAAAACCCCAAACGAGGATTATGAGTTGGGTTACTCAGACTTCACCCTATCACTCAAAATCCATTTACCCTCCCCAACAAAACAGGGTGCAATTGCCCTCAATGCACAAAAATAAAAAGCAAAGCCTAGGGTAAAGCAAACCTGTTGCGCAAATGCGCCAAACACCCCTCAAGATGCGGTGGGTTCGGTTTCCCAGAGCCTGCTGGATCAACACTAGGGACACCATCAGTAGCGCTCTCGCCAAATATGGGAGCACCATCAGTAGTGCTCGAAATGCCAGATGGACCAACATCCACCTCACGGGCCTACTGTTGTTTCCTCTCCTCATTAAGTATAGACTCCATATGGGCCACCTCAAACTACTGGCATTCCTTCTTCTTCAATCTCCAAGCCTCATAATTATCGGAAGTGTGGTCGGAGTGGTGGCGCTTCCCAGCAGCATGGGAAGAGTCTGGTAGTGGGATAGTATCGCCAAATAGGGCAGTCATCACCACATCATCCTCCTCCGCTGTAGGGGTAGCCTCTGGTGTGTTGTCTAAGTGGGGGCTAGGAGGGCATCAATATCAACACATAGTCTTGACAACTCCGACTGGAAGGTAGTCACATCTATGGTAGGAGCAGGCCTCTCCAAGACTCTCAACTCGAAAGCATCCAGGATCTTATGATTGGAGTGAATCTTTCGATCCATCATCTGCTCCACCCTCGCCTCAGAATCCTCAATAGAGCGCTGCATCCATGGCCTCATATGTTGCAGCAAGGTGGCCATCTGGGTCTCCAACTTCTGGACTCGGGCCAGAGGAACGACAGTGGACCCTGAAGAGGGAGTGGCTCGGGAGAAGCTCAGGGACGGACTAGTGGCTGAAGAAGGTGGAGCCTGGGCATCTGCTGTAGGGGCTGGAATGGTAGTGTCATCATCTTGCATCTGCTCCACATCCGCATCAAGATCAATACCCAAAGGTAGGTACATCAACTTGTGGCTCCTTCTGTGGTGCATCAAGGTTGGCATCATCCCGAATAAGTCTGATGTCCATTATCTTAGTCACCTCAATTAACCTGTAACAATGCTAAACAGGCATTGAAGTCTCCCTGAAGAGATGTAATATCAGACACGGGATAGGCATGGCAGTGGTGGTCTTGAAGGCCCTCTCGTAGATCACCATGATCAGGATACGGGAATAATAAATCTCCAAACCCACCATAATGGCAGCTATCATCACAGCCCGATCCCATGTAATAACATTGTATGCCTGTGTAAGGCACAGTCAATTTCGAACCAATAACCGAAAGAACTTTGCACTAAAGCTCAGAATGACCTACCTAATAACCAGAGTGGGATTCTGTATCCACTTAGTGCGCTCCCCATCTTAAGCAATATGACTAGCCATCAACCTCAAAAGTATCTCCCTTTGATCGGCATCCCTCTGAAATGGCCCACTCTGTACGATCCCCATCTTCTAGTCATACTCTACTGTATTAATCGACAGAGTGTGGGCTAGGCTGTAAATAAAATGACGGATGGTGGTCTCAGAGATGTCAACTAGGAAGTTTCGTGTGGAAGCTAGGCTTTGGTCTTAGCCCATTTAGATATAGAATTTTGGATGGTGGGAGCATATGAGGCATAGAACTCTCTGGTCATCTCCTCACTATAATCTCGGGGATCTGTGCCATCCACTCACATCTGTGCCTCCAGAAAAGGTCCTCAATAACTGGTGCGGTGTGGAGGCTGCCTGTCAGAACCATGCGCTCCTCAGTAACAGTCCTGGCCATCCTTCGATGTTCATTCAAGATAATGCAAGTCTCATATAATTGGTACTGGCCCGCAACGCACCATCTATTTGGTTCATCGACATTAGGGGCAGGCTCTACTCTGGTAGGTATCAGGATGTCTCTAGAGCTATCAGCCCCAGATGAAGAAGCGAGACTGTTGCTAGAACTAGAGCCGAATTACGACTGGGAGTCGGAATGTGTGGCCCCCTCCTTAGACTAGGGGCAGTGACTTCAACCTCATCACTGGTAGAGACAACCTATTGGGATCACCTAGTAGTGCGGGGGGAGTGGGGGAAACCCTGTTGTTAGGTGGGATATACTCATGATCGGTGTCCTCATCTAATAGGCATCGGGACGGGGCAACTGACTTGGACTTTCCCATCTTGGCGTATACCGGAGCTTGTTTGGGAGTCGTGGTGCCTATGGAACACTAGTTAATACCTAAACAAGGAAAGAAGACACGTGGAATAATTTTAGAACAAGATTCAGACCAAGACAAAAACTCAAAAAAGTTTCAGACAGTAGCTGAACTGGTGACCTACGGTCCGTTGATGGATCGACGGCCCGTGGGTCCCCTCCGTAGATCAGGAGGTCACATTTTTGTGTTCCAAATAAGGAACCACGGATGTGTAGAATGGTCCGTCGATCAAACGACGGACCGTAGTCTACACTATGGTTCTATACTTAACAAATTTTGTGTGTACTACTTATCCATGGACCCCAACCTATGGTCCGTGGGTGGGGACTCGTTTATCAGTTTTGTGCCAGGCTTACTCTTCAACCTTTGTAAACACCACAATTTCAACAAACATTACATCAAACTAGGTCTAATTTATGCATTTCAACATAATATATAGTATTTCATCCTCCTTAGGGGTTCTATTACACACAACTCAACTTTTTAGCACACCGAAATAACGAACCCTAGGTCAAAACTTCCATGTAGACCTATTAATGTATTTAGTTGATTTTATATAACTACATACTCACATACCATCATTCCAAGGATGTTTCCATCTTACAAAATCAACATTTTAACAATTAATTCAACAACCCAAGGTCAAGTTCATTGTTGTGACTTCAATTGAAACAATCACACATTCAAAGTTCGGGAGAAATCAACTTATATTACAACTATTCAACAATGGTGAGTGTCTGATCAAATTCAAAAGCTCTAATAGATGACACCGAACCCGGACCTTGAAAGCTTTTGGAGAGAAAATGGGGGTGATGGACTGCTTCTTTTGACTGTGGGATAATAGGGAAATAGGAAATGGAAGGAGAAGAAATGGGGGAGATTAATGGGTGAAAATGGTGTGAATGATCGGTTGTAACGGTTGGGGGGGAAATATGGAAGTAGGAAATGTCATAAAAATGAGGGGTTTTATTAATTTGGGGTCTAGGTCGGGTCGGATTGAAACCCTAGTATGTATCCACGAGACCCCATCAACGCTCTGTGGGTCGACCTATTGTCCGTCGATCGAGTCCGTAGGTCATGCTGACACTTACAAAAAGTAGAAAACATACCTAGGATCTACACAACTATTATCTGTACACAACTATTTTCGTCCATGCACACGTAGCAACCATTAGGACTTTCTTTTTACATTTTCTAGATACATTTTAGGCATGGACCCTACTCTACATCTAGCCAACATTAAACGGAAAAATAAACATCTATCTAAAGAGCTACAAAATCAAAAAGAAAGAAGAAAATTCCTATAATGAAAAGAAACACATATAGTTGGCTAGAATTTACATCTTGGGTTGCCTCCCAAGCATCGCTTGATTTAACTTCGCGGCACGAATCATACACCTTGATTGCTTAGACTTCATCAAGATAATAAGCCTCAATTACTTCTTGTACACTCTCAGATTTCCCCAAGTAGAATTTGATCCTCTTTCCATTGACTTTGAACCTCGTTCCTTCCTTGTTCTCAAGCTTGACAGTTCCATGTTGAAATACTTGAGATATTATGAATGGTCTGGTCCACATGGACTTGAGCTTGCCAGGAAACAAGCACGACCTTGAGTTGAATAAGAGCACCATATCACCCACAATAAATTCACGCTTTTCAATCTTCTAATCATGGTACTTCTTCATCTTCTCCTTGTACAAGGCTGAACTTCCATATGCTTTTATGTGAAACTCAACAAGCTCATTCATGTCATTCAGTCTTTGACTAGATGCGGCGCCCCAATCCAAATTCAACTTCTTTAGCGCCCACATTGCTTTGTGCTCTAGCTCTATAGGCAAACGACATGATTCCCATATACAACTTTGTAGGGGGCATACCTATGGGAGTCTTGAATGAGGTGTGATAGGCCCATAAAGCATCATCAAGCCTTCTTGACCAATCCGTTCTGTTGATGTTCATAGTCTTTGCAGGGATTTTCTATATCTCTCTGTTTGACACCTCAACTTGCCCACTAGACTGCGGATGGTACGGAGTGTCTACATTGTGACTGAATAACGTTTCAAAGACACTTAATCCAGTTTTAAGCATCAACAATCGTTAGTCAGTATAATAACTCAACTAAATGAGTTGGGGTTGAATCCCACAGGGAGTTGTACTTGTTTAAGATTCAATAGGAAAGTACGAACATCCTCAAGTCAACAATAGGAATAGACATTTACGAATAAAAACATAATGTAAATTAGAGGGTGACACGAATGTCAAATAAGGGGATTTAGGTTTTAGCTATCAACTACAATAGCAACAAATAACACGAGAATGACAATAATGAGACGGGTTCTTGGGATGTGATTGGATTATAGGCTAAGGAAGACAAATTGGTAAATGCAACTGTTAGTAAATAGATGTAAATTAGTGAATAAGCTAGACTATAGAGGGGATAAACTTTCTCTCGAACAATTTACCCCGAATCAAGTTGCTTTCTCTCGAACACCAACAAGCATGCAAATAAGAACAACCTACGATTTAGTCCATTCACTCTCTGAAGGTGAATGTATGGAAAAGGGTTTAGGATTCACTCTCTCGAGCTGAACCCATGACATTTTAATACCCACATACCATCAATTCAATAATCTTAGTTTTAAAACCTCTCTCTCTCGCAAGCCAAAAACACGAAGGTAGAACTGCATTTGATACTACAATTCTTTAAATTGAACCACAATTACTGATTAAAATCACTTCTAAAAAGCATTTAAATTAACAATTAGCAATACCTACAAGCTAAATCAGCCCATAATCACATAATCACACCCCAAGAATTGGGGATTTAGCTAGACATCATAAAAAGATAAAAATCGTTACCAAACTGAGTTTTCATCAACTAGGTAAGATTAATTTCATCTTTACAAAGGTCCAAATTGAAGAATCTCAAAGACCCACTTCCAATTTTCTCAAAAATGGAAAACTTCAATTCTTCAAAGCTAAGGAAAACTTGTCTCAAAACTCAGAGTTCTCAATACTAAAAAATAAGATACTTGATAATGATAAAAACTGGGAAAAAAATATTAAACTTAATGTTCAAAAACGTATTTATAGTCGCCAAAAATATGCTGCAAAGGACCATTCAGCGCAGTAAGATGGTCTCACCGATTAACTCGGCGATCCGCCCTTTGATCTATTCAATCGCCTTCTTGCCTTGGCCTTCAACATCCTCCAGGTTTGTAACTTTAGGCAATCTAACACTGCATAGAGGAACCACTCGGCGATTCGCCGACTACTCCTTTCTTGCGCCAACTTGATTTTCTCCTTTAGTACTTGGCACACTGGAACTTTAGGTGAGGCAATGGCCATTCGGCGAATCGCCAAAGAGACTTGGCGATCACCAGGCTTTCATTTCTTCGTTCTTTTAGCTCGCTTTGTTCCTTTTTGCAAATTAGTGTCCATTCTTTGTTCCTCAATCCATATACCTGGAAATCAATGGTTTTACATCAGTTATTAGCACTAAACAAGCATTTGAGGACACAAAATTTATCCAAATAAAGCCCTAAATGAGTCCAAATCTCGGACCCATCAGCGACGAACCCCATATATCTCTAGCAACACCTTGAACAACATGTTACAAAAGTGAGAACCTCCATCGCTAATAATTGCCCTAGGTGTACCAAATCTGGAGAAGATACTCTTTTTCAGGAATGTGGTGACACTCTTTCCCTCATTCTTTGAAAGCACAATTGTTTTTACCCATTTCTATACATAGTCAACCGTAACAGAAATATACTTCATTCCATGCGAACTTACAAATGGACCCATGAAGTCAAGTCCCCAGACATCGAATAATTCAATCACCAATATCGGATTCATAGGTAGCTCTTGCTTCTTTGAAATTTCTCCTCTTTGGCAATGGTCACAAGACTTAGCGAAATCATGAGCATCTTGGTGGATGGTAGGCCAATAATATCCACACTGCAAAAATTTGTAAGCAATTCGGATACCACTATGGTGCCCACCAACAGGCAATGAATGGCACGCCTCTTTTATACTCATCATCTCAACCTCAGGCACACAACGACGAATAATCCCATTAGCACAAATATGAAACAAGTAAGGCTCATCCCAAAAGAATTTCTTCATATCAGACATGAATTTTTTTCTTTGTTGGAAGGATAAATCCGACGGAACCAAATCACTTGCTAAGTAAATAGCGAAATCTGCGAACCAGGGGATAAGATCGTAAGAATCGGCCAATACTTGTTCATCAGGGAACACATCATTAGTCTTAATTCCATTCTCAAACTTGATCATAGCTTCCTTCTTTAATCTAGATAAATGATCAGCAACCTGGTTTTTTGTCCCCTTTCTATCTTTCACCTCAAACTCAAACTCTTGCAACAAAAGCACCCATCTAATCAACCTTGGTTTTGCATCCTTTTTAGCCATCAAATACCTCAATGTAGAATGGTCAGTATGCACTATAACCTTAGAACCAAGCAAGTAGGACCTAAATTTCTCAAATGCGAAAACCACAACAAGGAGTTCCTGTTTAGTCACAGTATAGTTCTTTTGAGCCACATTCAGAGTTTTACTGGCATAAGAAATCGGATGAAGGATTTCCTCTTGCCTCTGTCCTAATACTACCCCAAGCGCCACCCCACTCACATCACACATAACTTCAAACTGTTGTCCCCAATTAGTGAAATAATGATAGGTATGAAAGTTAACATGGCTTTCAACTCTCCAAATGCTCTCAGACAAGCATCATCAAAATCAAACCTACGCTCCTTTTCAAGTAGTTTTCACAATGGGTGTGCAATTTTTGAGAAATATTTTATGAACTTCCGGTATAAACCTGCATGGGCAAAAAAATTTCGAACAACTTTGACAAAGATGTGTGGTGAAAGCTTTTCTATTACCTCAACTTTGGCTTGATCGACCTCAATACCTTTCTGCAAAATCTGATGACCCATAACAATACCCTATTTCACCATGAAGTGGCACTTTTCCCAATTGAGCATAAGATTGCACTTTTCACATCGTTTCAGTACCTCGGCCAGATGCATCAAACAACCATCAAACGAGTCACCTACCATAGAGAAATCATCCATAAATACCTCAATAGTGTCCTCCACCATATCTGAAAATATCGACATCATACAACGCTAAAAGGTCGTTGGAGTATCACATAACCCAAATGGCAACATTTTGAAGGCGAAAGTCACATAAGCGCAAGTGAAGGTGGCCTTCTCTTGGTCTCCGGAGCTATGGAGATTTTATTGTAGCCCAAATACCCATCTAGAAAACAATACCAACCCTTACCAGCGAGACAATCCAACATCTGATCCATGAACGGCATAGGGAAGTGGTGTTTCTCTGTCCATGCATTTAGCTTGCGGTAGTCCATACACACTCTCCAACCAGTCATAGGAGTCATTGGAACAAGCACATTTTTAGCATTTTGAACCATGGTGATCCTCCCTTTCTTGGTCTCACACTCAACAGGACAAACCCAACTACTATTAGCAGTGGGATATATGACTCCAGCATCCAACCACTTAATGATCTCCTTTTTCACAACCTCTTGCATAGGGGGATTCAGTCTCCTTTGGTGCTCAATACTTGGTTTACTGTCCGGCATAAGTTGGATTTTGTGAGAACAAATGCCCGGTGGAATACCAATAATGTCCTCAATAGTCCATCCAATAGCCCTCTTGAACCTTTTCAAAAGAGAAACCAAGGCCTCAACTTGCTCCTTGCTCAAATCAGCAGCAATGATTCTCGGTAGAGTACTATTTCTCCCCAAGAATACATACTTCAAATGTGATGGTAGAGCCTTGAGTTCCAGTTTTAGAGGCTCTTCCACAGACGGTTTTGTAGGTGGGGATTCACAATTCTTCATATCTACCTTGAATCTTTTTGGTTGGAATGGAATTCGTACCTATCAAATGCGGCAACCATTTCATCATAATATTCAATACCATCACCATCAAAATTCATCATTACCGCTGCCAGTGCATCAACACCCAACCTCTCTTCAATAAATACTTTGGAACCTCGTTCCATAATATGATTCACCACCGATACCAATTTAAGATTGCTTTCCCGCTTTATAGACCTACAGATATTAAAAGTTATTTCCACATTATTCACTCGAAACTTCATCTGCCCTCTTTCCATATCGACTAAGGCACACCCAGTAGCAAGGAATGGTCTCCCTAAGATGATGGGAACCTAAAAATCAATCTCACAATCAAGTATCACAAAATCCGCCGGAAAAATGAATGAATCCACTTTCACAAAGACATCTTGGAGAACACCAATGGGCTTCTTCACCGTTCTATCAGCCATGAGTCGACGCATCACAGTTCGTTTTGGTTCTCCTAAACCCAACTTTTTATAAATGGATAATGGCATCAAATTAATGTTGGCACCCAAATCACATAAAGCTTTCGCAAAGTGTAAAATCCCGATGGCACAAGGAATAGTGAAAGCTACAGGATCCTCTTTCTTTTGCACAACTGACCTAGTAGCAATAACACTGCAATGTTTCAACCTCTCATCATTCTCAAAACTGACAACCCTCTTTTTGTTCACCAAGTCTTTTATGAATTTAACATACAAAGGCATTTGTTCTAAAGCTTCTATCAACGAAACATTGATGGACAGTTGCTTCAACATAGTGATGAACATGCGATATTTTCCTTCTTCATTCTTTTTAACCAACCTTTGTGGGAATGAAGGTGGCGGTCTAGGCATACGAAAAACTTTTTGGGTCACCTCAGCTTCCTTTTCAACTCTATATTGTGGGACTTCAGTAACCTCTACGTCATCTTCATCCTTATCTATTACTCTTTCAACCGCAGACGACATGGGGGTATTATTGGTCTGCTTTCCTCCGTAAGTGGTGACTAACATACAATGCCCATCATTTTTCAGATTCTGGATTATGTTGCTAGGAAGTGTGACAGGTTGACGTGGATTTGCATTGGCGGACAACTGACTAAATTGCTGCTAAAGATGCTTGATCGACTTTTTTATCGATTCCAGACAAGTAATATCGCATCTCTTTCACATTCTCATCAGTAGCATCAAACCTCTTCATCATCTTGTGCATCATATCCCTAATGTGTGACATACTATTACCACCCTCTCTATTACCAGGAGGGACATAAGGACCAACCTTATCATTCTTGTTTCTATAATTGTTCCGATTGTAATTGTTGTCATGATTGTAGTTCGATGATTCCACGATTTGGACTCATTAAGGTGTTGTTTTTTTTTATAGAATTAGTGTCCTCAAATTCATATTTTATCTCAATAACTAATGTAAATGTTTGAATTTCAGGTATTTAAACTTAGAGACAGAAGCATGGACATTATTGAGCAAAAAGGAACAAAGTGGTTGAAAAAATGAAGAAAAGACGGCCTGACGATCGCCTAATCTGTTAGGCTAATCGCCAAAAGGTCCTATCCTCACCTTTTGTTCCAGTGTGCTGAGCCTTGAAAGAAAGGATCAAATGGGCGGTGAAAAGAAGCTTTCAGTGTGTCAACGAGCAGTTCCTCAAAGCAGTACTATGTCGCCTAAAGATCCAAAACATGACGATGCTAAAGGATAGAGCAAGACGACAATGAACCCTACCAAAGGGTGGATCGCCAAGTTGATCAACGATCTCGACTAACGACGCCAAATGATCCGCTGCAGCACAGATCTTTGAAAACCATAAATACTCATTGATAGTTGTAGCTTAATATGAGATTTTTAATATAGAATTCTTAACATAGAATTTTGAGTTTTAAGTTTGGAGAGGTTTTTGAAGAACTTGATGATTCAAAGGGTTTCAACTCCAAGAATTTGGACTTGGGTCCTGTGGATACTTCACTCTTTGCTTGTGTTGAGACTTAAATCTTCACACCCATTTGAATACAAACTCATATTGGTATAAATTTCTATTTCTTTTACATGTCTAGCTAAAACCCCAATTCTTGGGGTGTGATTTTGTGAATATGAGTTATATTATCAGTTGGGTCTTGCTTGTTGATAATTTATTTGTTGTTTAGATGTGATTTTGTTTAGTAGTTGTGGTGGAACTTACTGAAAATATAGGTGCAAATACGATTTCACCTTTGTGTTTTTGGGTTGCTCGAGAGAGATGTATTAAAACTAAGACTACTAAATTGATGGCCAGTGGGATTGGGTCGACATTAGGTTCAGCATGAGAGAGTGAACCCTAGTCCTTCTCCCATACACTCAGCTAGAGAGAGTGAGTGGGCTAAGGTGGAGGCTGTTCTTCATGAAGCAACTCGGTGTTTGAGAAAAGCCGAGTTGATTCGGGGTAAGTTGCTCGAGAGAGATTTTACCCCACTATAGTCTAGCCTAGTCACAAACATTCAACGAATTTACTATCAAAAGCATGTACCCAATGATCTAGTTTAACCCGTATTCCTATCACGTCCCAAGAATCCCATCTCCTTGATTAGTACTTTTTGCATTTTTGTTATTTTTGCTTACTTGTTACAAACCCCTATTAATAATAGACGCTTCCGTAACCCCTTAGGTTTAACATGTTTATATTGGATAATGTTTTTAGCTATGACTAATTAGAACTTAATTTTATTTTTCTATTAATTCTCAAAACTGTTCCCTTGGGACTCGACCCCAACCCATGGTCGGGTTACTTTACTATTGTACGATCATAGACACTTGCATTGGAAGTTGTGTCTTGATTATGCAAACACCAAAATGGCGCCGGTGACGGGTAGTGCTGTTATTTGAGAATTTTTAGCTTAATAAAATTTTTGTTCCTCTTAGTTGTAGTTCTTCTAATTTTATTTTATTTTAGTTTTGTTTCTCATTTTGTTGTTGTTTTTAGTAGTAATCCAGATTATGTATAGTAGCAATGGTGAACAACTAGATCTCTCTCTTTTAAGGATGGTGTCTCTCAGGGATAAAATCATGAATTTTAGACAAGTCGAGGGAGAATCCATCCATAAATTGTGGTTGAGATTCAAGGCACTCTTACTGAAATGCCCAGCTCATGGAATCTCAGAAACGTGCTACTGGATTGCTTCTACAAAAGTCTTGGCCCGGAGAATAAAATAATGGCAGACCAAATAGTTCTCGGGGGACTCTCACGACTACCCTTTGCAGTAGCCACCCAACTCCTAGATCACATGGCAACGACTAACAAGGAGGGTAAGAAAGACCATACTTTGGCCATGTTGTTGACTCAATTAGATTTAGTGACCAAGAAGATTATGGAATTGGAAGCACCGGCTAAAAGAAAGGACCGGTATGTTCCACCTCACGAGCGTATGAAACCCAATGCATGTGAAGACAGAAAAATAGAGGAGATACTTTGACTCATGCTCAGTAAAGTTGAACGTCATGACAAGATGTTAAATGAGATCAAGAAGAATGTTATACTGCTAAATGAGACCAATTCATATCTATCCAGCGATTTGAGACTCAATTTGGTCATGTGATGTTCCAATTCTTTCTCACAAATCTAAACAGAGCGGAGAAGTCATTCCATGACTATAACTAAGGCGCTTCTTGGGAGGTAACCCAAGGTTTTAGACGCTTTCAATTATTAAATAGAATAATGGTGTGTTGATTTCGTAGGTTAAAATGACGAAAGTGTTGAAAAGTGCATATTGGCTAGCTACAGGTCCAATCAGTGAATCGCTAAAAGGTTTAGCAACCCCGACCCAGACTGCCGTTAGACTCAAGACCAATTTACATTGGAGTCTATAAAATTAGGCGAGCACAGGAAATTATTGGCGAATCGCTGACCATGTCGGCGATCCCGACGAAGACCGTCGTTTGCGTTTCCAAAATAACTGGAGGCTCTGAAAAATTCGACGAAGCAAGTGGCTCCTTGGCAAAACACTAGGTGGTTCGGCGATCCTGACTAATGTCACCAAATGGACGAAAACTGGACGGCTTTGCAGGCAAATGGCTTAAAAGTTGAAGATTCATTCACTTTCCCTTCACTTTTTATCTGCCCAGACTCACACTTGCACTCTAGTTTGTATATTTCTTATGTTTTTAGAGTATTATTAGTGATAATTTGTGCTCGGGATTGGATTACATTGTCGCCTAGTGTTTCAATCTTCTCTTTGTTGACACCAAAGGTTGGTTTTCTATGCCTTGAGTTTATTTTATCAAAATTTATACTCATTTGCAATAGCCTGATCTTATTGAAGTGTTTTGATCCTTCCTGATAGGATTGGATTATTTACATGCATGATTTAATTGATAATCTTGCTCGCGTAGTTATGACTGCTGAGTTGTCGTAATTACATGCCTTAAACTGGATTAAAATGCGAGGGGTTGTGTTTGGGTGCTATGGGTCATACCTTGATTATACTAGTGCATACTTTGAATTTGTCTTTAGGGGTTACAGGGTTGAATTCGAGAAGATGGGTTGAAAATAGGTACGTTGAGCCGTTTGGTGAGCTTGGTCGAGCTCGCCGAACCACTAAGGCATTCACCTAACGTCCCTATCTCACCTTTAATTTAATGATAAATGTGCTGATAATTCTGTGACTTTCGGTGAGAAGTTGAAGGTCGCCAAAGACTTTCGGTGACTCGCCGAAAGTCTCGTTTTACCCTGTCAACTCCCCTGGATCTCTGTGCACTGTAGCTTTCAGCAGACCAACTCTAGATCACCGAATGATATCAGAGACTCTTCGAAAGAGTCAGCAAAGCTTATCAGTGCTATTGTCAAATATTTCTCTAACTTCTCTTCGAGATTTTGCAGACATGACTAAACCTAAACCTACTGAAAGAATAGCGCCAGCTCAAGAGAAGTCCAAAGGAATTTTGATAAAAAAAGATTCAAATACATCGAAAAGGAAGAGCTTCGAAACTACCCACAACTACTGGGAAAGGCAAGGGCAACATGCCCACTCCTGCTAGGAAAACCATTACCCTAGACCTTGATACTTCTTCATAGGCCAGGAGATTTTGCAGAGCGATGCATTTCTTTCTGGCAGACTGACAATTAACAGACCTTGGTGAAACTAGCACTACTGTTCCCCCTGAGGTGACATCGAGGACTGATGCCCAGGCTCAGGGTAAGGAATCGGGCACTGATGCCCAGACAGATGGAGAGACTGCATAGACAAGATCTTTTATTTACCTCCCTTTCTATCTTTCTTTAATTTACATTTTGGATATTTTATTACCTGCATTTGAGGAAAAATTGCTTTTATTTGTGGTAGGGTGAGGCCCACCTTTGTGTGCTATTCGTGAATTATGTTTCGTTTATGTATTTGGGTTGTAAGCTATAATTGTGTTAAATACTGCTTTCCTGGAAGATTTGAGCTTGTGGCTTCGTGTTTTAAATTGCAAAATGATTTTGACCATTTCAAAAAAAATTTGCCACCCCTTTTGTGTTGAATGTGGTTATTCCTTCGCAAATTTGAGTATCGGTTCCGACCAATACCGATGACTTGGATAGTGCTTAGAATCGAACAAACATGAATGTGTGGCTACAATGAGGCCAAATGAAGTTGCATAGACAATATGTGAACTCTTTGCATCTTGTTATGACTAGCTAATGATCAAATCAAGTCTCTTGTGATTATCGTTGCACACTAGCGAAAGTGTGGAGTCTTGTTTGACTTATAGTGTCAATGCCTAGTGTGATGAGCTTACATGTGAACTATGCATGATGGATCCTAGAATTTGCCCTGTTGGTCCGGTCAACTAAGTGATGCTATCTCTTGACATGATCTTAGGCAACTTCGAAGAGTTTGAGCAAATTTGACATATACCTCTTTTATGGCCAACCTTGTAAGTGTGTGAACCGCTTTTCAACACCCTTACCTTTCTTTGGAAGAAGCTTGATGAAAACAATTACCTTTCTTTAGCCGTCACCCACAATCCTCATGAAGTTGTGGTTAGTCGAATAGCCAACTTAGGCCAAAAGCCTAAGTTGGGGGTGTGGTGAAAAGAGAAGGGAAAATAAAGAAGTGCAAGGAAAGTCTCCTTTAACCCATGGTGTTGAGAAAAATGGAACCCCTCCATATAAAAAAAAGAGAGAGAAGAAAGAAAAAGAAAAAGAATGAAAAAAAAAGTTGTGGAATAAAGTTCAAAAGTACAAAAGAAATGGGGTTCCCAAACAATCCATGGGAAGTGAATAATAAGATGACTTATGAGCACTAATGAAAATGATGAAAGAAAAGGAAAGGAAGTGTTGAGAGAACCACATTTCATGAGGATGAAAGTCACTGAGCCTAAATGACCATAAATTTGCACTCAACCCCATTACAAGCCTTGAAAGACCTTTGTGATTTTGAGTGAGCTGAAGCAAGTGTTGATTGGAAAATACGGGCAAACCTATGGGTGAAATTATGCATTGTGTTCATCTTTGTGAGTGTGAGCGTTACATCTAATTCCGAAGCTTTAAACTGTGAACCATTGTGTGAATATGGAATCATTATTTGTGTGAGGGCCTTTGAACACTCTATTTAAGCTTGAACTTTCATTTGAAGCAAGTATTGTGAGCTTGAGATTCTTTGATAATGGTGTGTCAAAACATGAAACTTTGAGTGCACATTTGATCTTTGCATGAGTAAAGTGAGTCTTGTTGTGTGCATTCATGATTGAGTCTTGTGCAACACTGTTTGAGACATCACTTTTTGAACCGCTAAACTCGAGTTTTCTTGAGGACAAGCAAAAGTTTAAGTTGGGGTTGTTGATTAGTCAACGATTTGCACTTATTTAGGGTTTGTTTTTTATAGAATTAGTGTCCTCAAATGCAACTTTTGTCTCAATAAATGATGTAAATGCTTGAATTTCATGTATTTAAACTTAGAGACATAAGCATGGACGCTATCGAGCAAAAAGGAATAAAGTGGCTGAAAGAAGGAAGAAAATATGGCCAGACGATCGCCTAATCCGTTAGGAGAATCGCCGAAAGGTCTTATCCTCGCATTTTGTTCGAATGTACTGAGCCCTGAAAGAAAGGATCAAATCGGCGGTGAAAAGGAGTAGTCGGCGTGTCACCGAGCAGCGCCGCGAAGCAGTACTATGTCGCCCAATGATCCAAAAGACGATGATGCTGAAGGATAGAGCAAGACAACAATGAAACCTACCAAAGGGCAGATCGCCGAGCTGATCGGCGATACTGACTAATGACGCCGAATGATCCGCTACAGTATAGATCTTTGAAAACTATAAATACTCGTCGAGATTTGTAGCTTAATATGAGATTTTTAATATAGAATTTTGAGTTCTAAGTTTGGAGAGGGTTTTGAAGAATTTGATGATTCAGAGGATTTCAACTCCAAGAATTTAGGTCTTGTGGATTCTGCACTCTTTGCTTGTTTTGAGATGTAAATCTTCATACCTATTTGAATGCAAACTCATATTGGTATAAGTTTCTATCTCTTTTACATGTCTATCTAAAACCCCAATTCTTAGGGTGTGATTTTGTGAATATGGGTTAGATTATCAGTGGGTCTTCCTTGTTGATGATTTATTTATTGTTTAGATGTGATTTCGTTTAGTAGTTGTGGTGGAACTTAATGAAATTGTAGTTGCAAATACGATTTCACCTTTGCGTTTTCGGCTTGCTCGAGGGTGAGGTCGTAAAACTAAGACTATTAAATTGATGGCTGGTGGGATTGGGTCGACATGAGGTTCAACTCGAGAGAGTGAAACCTAGTCCTTCTCCCACACACTCAGCTCGAGAGAGTGAGTGGGCTAAGGTGGAGGTTGTTCTTCATGCAGCAACTCGATGTTCAAGAGAAACCGAGTTGATTCGGGTTAACTTGCTCGAGAGAGAATTTACCCCCACTATAGTCTAGCTTAGTCACAAATATTCAACGAATTTACTATCAAATACATGTACCCAATGATCTAGTTTAACCAGTATTCCTATCACATCCGAAGAATCCCATCTCCTTGATTAGTACTCTTTGCATTTTTGTTGTTTTTGCTTATTTGTTCCAAACCCCCATTGATAATTGACGCTTGCGTCACCCCTTAGATTTAACATGTTTATATTCGATAATGTTTTTAGGTACGACTAATTAGAACTTAATTTTATTTTTTTATTAATTCTCAAAACAACTCCCTTAGGACTCGACCCCAACCCTTAGTTGGGTTACTTTACTATTGTATGATCGTAGACACTTGCATTGGAAGTTGTTTCTTGATTATGCAAACATCATAATTCCCATCTCGGATATAGTTACCCACACGATTATAGTTACCCTCATGGTTGTAGCTTTCATAGTTTCGACCTTGGTTTCCTTGACCTTGGCGCCAATTATCTGAGTTGGAACCTTACGCGTTGGTTCGGAAACCCCCCCCCCCCCATCTGATCATTTACCAAGTACGCATCCTCCTCATAGTAAAACTCCTAAACTGGTGGTGGTGGAGACTTAGTCAGATAATTCACAACATTCAGTTTTTCCGCACTACCACTCACATGTTTTAGTACCAAACCCAATTTTGTTCTCATCTAAGCCATCTCTTCCCGAATGTTATCATTGGCTTGGTTGGGTGCAGTGTGGACAGCGAACGTGCTCCTACCATTATTTACTTTTCTACTGCTCCAGGCTTTGTTGTTTTGGAAAATCCTCTCAATCTTTTCGGCGATCTCCTCAAAGGTGCATTCAAAATATGATCCTCTAGCAATTGTATATAATACTGATCTCTCATTCTCATAATTTCATCTATAGAAATACTCCTCCAAAGACTCATCATTGATACAGTGGTTTGGAACACTTCTAATGAAACCGGTAAACCTATCCTAAGAACTGCTTATTGACTCTCCTGGTAATGTCGTGAAGTTATTCAGTTTATCTTTATGATTTAACTTCTTCGACACCAGAAAGTAACTTGTTGTGAATACCTTGTGCATTTGGTCCAATGAATAGATCGAATTGTATGGTAATTCAGAAAACCACACAGCAGCATCTCCAGTCAGTGATAGTGGAAAGACCCTCATACCAAACTTTGATACGCTTAAATTACACCTCCCTAAAGAAGTATAAGTGATCGTTGTCAAATAAAGAACCAAACTTGTAGGTTGGGGTCGATCCCACGAGGAATATGGTTTAGACTTAACTTTAACTCACTATTATATCTTTTTAGTCAAACTATTTCCGAGAAAAGTAAACAATGGGAATTGTTGTAAGTAAGTAACAGAATGTTGATTAAGTAACAAGTACACAAGCTTCACGATTTGAGTTATCAATGTGAGATGAAAACTAGGGTATATGTGTTCCCCACAAGCTCTTAATGCAATAATCCTAATAATAGTAATTTTTTCCTAGTGTTTTACATGCAAAGTTGGTAAGTTAGGTATCCGTAAGTGATTTGTCCTCTAAGTAGGGAATTTAACCACACACCTTGGTCCGGCAACAGGTGTATGCTTTACTAACCCTTACCTTTTACTCCATATTAGTCATCACATCAATGTTGTGCTTAGTTTTCTCCCTCACTCCAATTGACATCCATATCTAACTTCGGTCGTCCAACACAACTTTTGTAAACACTGGACAATTTCGCCATGTGGCGTATGGATCTTCTGAAGCCAACCCATCAAACAATCATCTCGTTGTAAGCATCTGTATAAGATTGCTAGTTACCACAAATTAATGACCTGGGGGTAGAGGAGGAAGAATAATAGGTCCATCTGAGGTACTCGCATCGTAATCAGCCTTGTAATGCTCACGAAACCTCGGTGCTGGCAGATTTTGAACCCTTTCAGGATTACAAATTAAATTACAACCATGAACCTGAGCGAGCACATTAACAACACCTGGAGGCTGAAATTCTACTCCATCTCCTAGACCCTTTTCCACTGGATTAACTTGTACCCCTTGGTTATTCATTTTTCGAAAAGTTTTACTCAACTCTGGATCCTAGGGGGTCAGTGGTTCGCCTCGATTCCAAGTACTTGCATACACTAGAGTAGAAACCTGAAGGAAGCAAAAACAAAACAAAAATGTAAAATCAGGAAATACTTGACTAAAGTTCAATAATGTAGCTAAACTTAATCTAAAAGCCATATTCCCCGGCAGCGGCGCCAAAATTTGATACGCTCAAAATACACCTCCCTAAAGAAGTATAAGCGATCATTCTCAAATAAAGAACCCAACTTGTAGGTTGGGGTAGATCCCATGAGGAATATGGTTTAAACTTAAACTTAACTCACTATTATATCCGTTTAGTCAAATTATTTCTGAGGAAAGTAAACATGGGGTATTTTTTAAGTAAGTAACAATTTCTAATGCTTAAGTAACTAGTAAACAAACTTAGACTTTGAGTTATCAATATGCGAGGGAAACTAGGGTATATGTGTTCCCAACAAGCTCTTAACACATTAATCCTAATAATAGTAATCCTTTCCTAGTGTTTTACATGCAAAGTTGGTAAGTTAGGTATCCCTAAGTGATTGGTCCTCCAAGCAGGGAATTTCACCACGCACCTTGGTCCGTCTACAGGTGTATGCTTTACTAACCCTTAT
This sequence comes from Solanum acaule, assembly GCA_036250505.1. Classification (NCBI taxonomy): domain Eukaryota; kingdom Viridiplantae; phylum Streptophyta; class Magnoliopsida; order Solanales; family Solanaceae; genus Solanum; species Solanum acaule. The sequence continues at coordinate 43,472 of JAJOOR010004061.1, read as the reverse complement.
CTTTTACCCCAGATTAGGCATCATATCAATGTATGACTTAGTTTTCACCCTCACTCCAATTGACATTAGACTATTAGATAGCATCCACTAAATATTTGTTGTTTAATCCTTTTCTAATTCATTACCTCCTTGGTCCGACAAGTAATAACGATGCGAGTTCTAACGCGTGCACTCGTTAAAAAGACTTCTAAATGAAAGGATTAACAATACATGCATAAACACTATTAAAGAATTACTCAATTATTATTCATACTTTGTTAATTGCTCATGGTTCCACAACACTAGTTGTGGATTTAGCTACCCATGCTTGAGAGTTCACAATATATAATTAAGAAGAAAGAATTCATGAACTTACAATTAGAATAGATGAAACCCGAAATCTTTAATTAAATTTCAAAATGAAAATCTTATAGAATGAAATCTGGAAAGTTAATTGCTAAGAGTTTGCAAATTAATTCCCCAAAAACAAAAACTAACAGTTTACAATAATGTCTAACCCCCAAAAAATGAGGATTACAATTCCTATTTATAGAAAACAAATCCTAACTTAAATAGGAAACAAAATAAGGAAATAAACTGCCAGGACACGGTTTCGATCGATGCTTTGACCTACGGTCCGTAGGTCCCCTCCGTGGCTCAACACATAGAAAAATTCAGCAGGTACTGGAACCTTCAACTCCCAGATCACCATCGATGGATGTGCAAGATGGATTGTAGTTTGACCTACGGTCCATCGTCTGCTCCGTGATTCCACACTTGGTTTGACTTCCCTGATCTTCTAGCTATGATGCATCACCTACGGTCTGTGGGTTGGTAAGTTGATGGCTACTTCTGCACTTTTCATCTCGCATCTTCATCAACCGTATCCAAGCCTATTTCCTACAAGAATTATACACAAAACATTATTCCTAATAACAAAATAACCCTAGAGACACAAATTCCAAGTGAAACGCATCAAAAATACTGTAAACTCACGATATATCACACCCGAAGGCTTTAATATGCCTCTTCAACACTATAACTAACAACTCCACTTACCATTGTTCAAGATTACTTCCAATAAATACCAGAAGTGTGTTGTTGGCTCCAAAGAAATTATATTTCAGATTAGGCAAGAACTCGTTCAACTATAATTTTGGTGGTTCAGTGATGAATGGGTTGGCCTATGGTGCTTCTTGACTAGAAAAATCGAGGTCGAGTGTTTGGAAAGAATTATGTGAACACACACCTACACGAGCAGCCACAACCTCATCATAGTTTCTAATATCGTCTTGATCATAGTTAAGTAGCACTTGAGCCAAAGATTCCCTAAAATATGCTGCACTTTCAATACTTAACACTGCTCAGTCAATATGAACCAAGTGAGACACAACATGCATATCACTTGGGTATTTCATTGAATTGCAACTATTGAAGCTAACTACTTCATCGTTGACTCGAAACTTTAGCTCACCACCTTCTACATCAACCATAACTTTCTCTGTGGCAAAGAATGGTCTACCAAGTATCACCAACATATCAATATCAATTTTGCAATCAAGCACTACAAAATTAGTGGGAAACACAAAATTTTCAACTTTTACTAGCACATCATAGACCACACCTACCAGTCTCTTTATTTAATGATCAGCTATTAGGAGTCTCATGTTTGTTGGTTTCGATTTATCAAGCCAAAGATTATTAAATATCATCAATAGAAGCAAATTTATACCAAAACAAACAAACACGAGACTACTAATGGCTAATCATACAATAAGGAGACCGGTAGGTGTGGTCTGTAATGTGCTAGTGAAAGTTGAAAAATATGTGTTTCCTACTAATTTTGTAGTGCTTGATTGCGAAATTGATATTGATATGTTGGTGATACTTGGTAGACCATTCTTGGCCACAGAGAAAGTTATGGTTGATGTAGAAGTGGTGAGCTAAAGTTTCGAGTTAATGACAAAGTTGTTAGCTTAAATATTCACAAGTTGATGAACTATCCAAGTGATATGCACATTGTATCTCACTTGGATCAGATTGATTAAGTTGTTGCAAGTATTGGAGAAGTTGTATATAGTATAGAGTCATTAGCCGTTGTGTTTCTTAATTAAGATCAAGGTGATATAAGAGATTATGATAAAGTTGTAGCTACTCTTGAGGGTGTAGGCTCCTATACTTCTTTTCAAAAGAAGTTGGATCTTGATTTGTCTAGTCGTGAAGCACCACCGGCTAAACCATCTATTATTGAGCAACCAAAGCTAGAATTGAAAAAACTTCCACCTTATCTCAAGTATGTTATCTTGGGGGACAACAACACACAAACGGATACTATTTAAAGTGATCTTGAAGAATGGCAAGTGGATTTGTTACTGAAAATGTTGAAATGACACATTAGAGCTTTGAGGTGTCCAATTGCCGACATTATGGAAATCTCTCTGTGTGTGTGCACGTACAAGATTAACTTAACCAAAGGATGCAAGCCAAGCATTGAGCATCAAAAGAGGTTAAATCCTCCAATGCAAGAAGTTGTGAAAACAGATATCATAAAATGGTTCGATACGGGAGTTATTTTTCCAATTGTGGATGGCCAATAGGTGAGTTCGGTCCAATGTGTCCCTACAAAGGGTGGTATAACAATAGTTTCGGACGAGAATGCTTAGCTTGTTGCTGCTAGGGCCGTGATCGAGTGTCAAGTGTGTATGGATTACCATAAATTAAATTCATGGATCGAGAAGGACCATTTTCCTATGTCCTTCATTGATCAAATGCTTGATAGGCTTGCGGGTAAGGGATGGTATTACTTTCTTGACGGTTATTTTAGATACAATCAAATATCTATTGCATCATAAGATAGAGAAAAACTGACTTTTATTTGCCCCAATGGGACCTTTGCTTTCAAGTTAATGCCTTTTGGATTGTGCAATACACCGGCCACCTTTCAAAGGTGTATGTTATCAATATTGCGTATATGGTAGACTCAATAGAAGTATTCATGGATGATTTCTCGGTTGTTTGGGATTCTTTTGAGGAATGTTTGCATTTAGAGATGGCACTTCAAAGGTGTGTAGATTCAAACATGGTTCCTAATTGGGAAAAATGCCACTTTATGGTTAAGGAAAGATTCATGCTTAGGCACAAAATTTCCAGAAAAGGTATTGAAGTCAATATAGCCAAAATCCAAGTGATCGACAACTTAGTTCCTCCAATTTCCGTAAAGGGAGTAAGAATATTCCTTGTTCATGTCGAATTTTATATGAGGTTCATCAAATATTTTTCTAAAATTGTTGTCCCTTTGTGTTGGATTCTTGAAAAGGAGACTGCTTTCGACTTTGATGCAGCTTGGCTAAAGTCTGATTTTGAAAGAGAAACTTGGTTCACCCCCTATCATAATTGCCCCTGATTGGAGTCTCCCCTTTGATTTGATGTGCGATGCTAGAGGATTGGAACTTGACGATGTTCTTGGGCAGCGGAAAAATAAATTATTTCATCATATCTGTTATGATAGCAAGACTTTGAATTGTGCTCAAAAGAATTACATTTTCACGGAGCTAGAGTTATTGGCGGTGGTGTATGGGGTTGAAAATCTTAGAGAATATTTATTGGGTACCAAGGTAGTTGTGCACAAAGATAATGCGTCTTTAAGATATTTGATGGCAAAGAAAGAGGCTAAACCTAGACTTATTTGGTTCATACTCCTTCTCCAAGAATTTTATTTTGAGTTAAGGGATAGAAAGGGGTGTGAAAACCAAGTAGCGGATCACCTATCAAGCCTTGATGCAAATGTTGTAACAAATGAGGGAATAGACATCGATGATGCTTTACCAGATAAATCTGTAATGTTGATTACTCAAACCTCAATCCCTTGGTATGCTGGCTATGCCAATTTTATTGTATGTGGGTTGTCACCTAAAGGTTTGAATAATTATCAAAAAAGGAAATTCTTATTTTATGTGAAGCAGTATATATGCGATGAACCGTTCCTTTTTAGAAACTGTGCTGATAATATTATATGGCGTTGTGTGCCTGAAGTGGAGGTGCAAGAAATACTTGAAGCTTGACATGTTTCGCCGTCTAAATGACAGCATGGAGGCATACACACAACTTGTAATGCTTTGCAATGTTGTTATTTTTTGGTCCACCATGTTCAAATACACTCATGTCCTTTGTAACTGTTGCGTATAATGTCAAATGAATGGGAGTATTTCTATGCGACATAAACTACCTTTGTCACATAATCTCGAGATTGATCTATTTGATGTTTGGGGAATTGATTTCATAGGCCCTTTTCCTAGTTGTTTTGGGAACAAGTACATTCTTGTGGTGGACAAATTTGTGTCTAAATGGGAGGAGGCAATAGCATTACCAAACAATGAAGGAAGAAGTCTCACAAAGTTCCTTATAAAGAACATTTTCAAAAGGTTTGAGACCTAAGGGCTATTATAAGTGATGGAGGCTTCCATTTCTGCAATTGCCAATTTGAAGCACTTCTGTCTAAGTATGGATTCATGGACAAAGGTGCAACACGTACCATTAGCAATCTAGTGGGTAAGTTGAGGTATCCAACCAGGAGATAAAGAGCATCTTAGCCAAAATAATGAATATCCATCACACTAATTGGTCTAGAAAGCTCGATGACGCACTTTGGGCCTATCGAACTTCTTTCGAATCCCCTATTCGCATGTCTCCATACAAATTGGTATTTGGGAAGGATTGTCTTCTTCCGATTGAATTATAACACAAAGACTTGTGGGCAGTGAAGAGGGTCAATTCCAATTGGGAAGTGGCAACCCAAAATCATTTGAGTCAACTACTTGAATTGGATGAGTTTTGGTTACAAGCATATGAGAGCTCTCCTCTATACAAAGAGAAAGTTAAATGGTGGCATAATGCAAAGATCGTACATTGGGAGTTTAAAGTGGGTGTGCTAGTCTTACTCTTCAATTCACAATTAATTTTGGCCCACTATGTTCAATTACCACTCAAATCACCCTTCAAAACTAATTAAAAATGTGAGTGGTCATAGTCAGAAAAAACCCAAAGAAGATTTAGGGTCGAATCACATAGGGAACGGTATATCATTGAGAATTATTTATTGAAAGATTCAGATTTTAAATCAGCTCATTTGGAATAATAAGAATAATTGGTTGGATGGTACCACCAACTTAATATAAAACTTTTGTTATCAATTATCGCAATTAAACTAAGATTCAAATAAAATCAAGAATTAACAAGCAATCTAGGGGTGCGGGGATTGGATATCAATATCATATAAGAGTTAATGTGTTGCTCTATAATGATGTACATACATGAATAGGCTAAGTCATGTTCAAGGACGCTAATCATCTTTCGATCTCAAAACATCTACGCCTAGAATCTCCTTTCGGTCTCATCTAATGCCAATTGTTAAATACGTAATACCTTACTCTATTCCCTCTTTCAAGAATAGGGAAAATAGATCAGACCCATAACCTCTCTTTTGAGAAAGTCAAGGACATCAAACCTAAATTTCATTAGATCAAATTTGTGCATGAACAACAATAAAACAGAGCAGATCACAATACCCACTACGTTAAATTAACACCCAATCCCATTAGAGCACCCCTAGATCTTAGGGTTTTAGCCACCCATCACAATAAGTAAAGAAACTATACCTTCAATGAAAGCAGTCATGGGTAACTTAAAATCAAGAAATTAAGAGTAAACCCACTTTGGATTTTACTTCAAATTATCGAATTCAAGATCCAAATCGTAAAACCCAAGAAGACTAGAAAAAGTGTTCTATAAAGTAAAGTGTTCTCTCTCAAAACTTTCTCTTGAACTCAGTTGTTCAACTCTCTAATCGAACTCATTAACAACTCTATCATTTGGGCTATTTATATTTTCCCAATAATCCACTTTGCAACCTAATCGGCGACATTAGTCAGGCTCATCTAATTTACTTGGTAATTGCCCTTCGTCCCCAGCTCTCCTTTGTGATACACTAGGTTTCAGGTGTTTGAACCTCCGTTGGTGAACTTGATTGAGTCAGCCTTTCGCGTTCAATTCATCGCCGAATACCAGCTTAGTTCGCCGTTTGAGCATTAAATATTTGCCTTAGATACTGCGAGTTTTGGCGATGTCCTTCAGGTCCATTTTTCTCATTCGATGTATCAGCTTTCTATTGGAGTTTGCCGACCCTCTATGATGGAAAAAAGTGTTATGGACTGTCAGATTGGGTGAGGTCTTGCTCAGTCGATGATCCACCCTTCATGCTAGGCAATCAACAATGTTCATTTTGCACTTCTTTTGCATTTTTGGCCATTCTTTGAAGCTTCAGCCCATGCCTTGTTCAATTGCCTTCATAGTGTCAAATCATCAACATTTGATTAGAAAAGGACAAAGTTAGGCATTGAGGACACCAATTATTGAGCCTAATGGACCTTAAATGAGTGTAAATCTACCACTTATCAACACCCCAATCTAAAATTTTGCTTGTCCTTGAGTAAATCAAGAACATAATAAGCTCAATAAGGGTGTCTACAACAAAAATCAGTGAGAGTTAACATAAAATTGTTGTGGCAAGACTACTCCCAATAGCATGTTACCTTAAATCATGATAAAAAAGCTTCAAATGATGACTAGCTAGTCTCAACATAAGCTCAAGCTCACTTTAGCTTCTTGTCTAATGCAAGAACACATTTCTACAAATACATTCAAGTGCCCTTACATCAATAATGATTCTATGCACTCACAAAGCAAATAAAAAATAGGAATCAATGCAACTCTTACTCTCTCAAAAGAGAAATACATGCAAGCTTTTCCCATAGATTTGCCCATATTTTCCAATCATCAAACAACTTGGATCGTCTAAGATCTTAGAACCTTGAGCATTTTCTCTTCTCGGCAATGGTTGAGAGTAAAAAAGGGGTATCCGCATAGAAGGATTGCTGGTAAAGGGTATTTTAGGCTTCTAATGGGGCTGAGGGTTAAGGCATGGAATTTGGATTAGTGACTTGAACCTTTTAAAAGCATTGTTGCAATCATCATCACCTCTTCTCAAGTTCTTTTCCTTCTTTTTCATTTGAGAACTCAAACCTTGACTTTCCACTCAAATTTATTTGGAACTCCTTTTTGTTTCATTCTCTTCTCTTTTTCATTTTCATTTTTCTAGGCTATTCTCATCAAAGTGATGAAAAATACACACATGTTTTTTTAAAGAAGGGGTTCCTTCTTTTTGCAAAACTTTCATATTTGAGTCTAATTTCTTCTTTCTTTTCCCTTCACTTAGCTCTCATTCATCCTTTCTATCCACACCCCTAACTTAGGATTTTGGCTTAAGTTGTCTATTTGAACATTGCAATGCTTCAAAAGGGATTTTTTGTCAGAAGGTAGGGGTCAGTTTTGCTCAAGTGGATTCATTTGGTTATCAACAAATAGGTTAGGCTCAATTGGTGCCAACATAGACTGACACCCTGACAAGGTAGTCACAAAAGGCTTTAAGGAAAAATTGGCTCCCTCATTGAATTTTCAACCAAGATCAGGTCCCACTTTCACCAAGATTCAACCAATTGGATTAACAAGGCATATTTTAGGACTCCACATGTATGTTTGCAAGTAACCGTAACCATGCATGGCACTTTGAAATACATTCATCTAGCACATCCCAAAAATATCAAAAGTGTACATGCGATGTTCATTGCAAGGCTCACATCCAAACGCAGCTAGTCAACACAAGATTCAAAGAGATCACCCAAAGGTGTAATCACATCGATTTTGCATTCACAATAACAACACTACACATCATGCTAATCATGAGTACAATTTAAAACATTGATACTGAACAAAATCGATTCTCAAATTGCTATCAATGAAAAGATTAAGCATTTCACGATTTGGACTCATGGGGGTTGCATTCATCGAGAGAGAATGAGAATTGATGTAAAGAGACACACTTTCACAAAACAAAAGCATTCTAATAGAAATAAAATATTAATTACAAAAGTTCAAAATACAAAATAAACAAAATACAAGCGAAAGGACAATATTGGCACGAAGACCCTCACAACACCAAAAACAAAGAGTAGTGTCCTCAATACAAAATAACTGTAATACCAAGAGGCTAAGATATAGGATCTCCCTGCCAGTCTACACCTGTGGAATACTCTTATCTGGAGTCTCTAGTGGAGAAGTTTATGCTCGATAATAGGATCACGAGAGGCAGCTAAGAAGGCTCGGCTTGGGCATCAGTACTCGTCTCAGCAATGGGAAGTGTGGGGGAGTGTAGAGTGACTCCACTGGGCCCAACAGCTGAAGTCTCTTAGAGAGACTTTTTTAAGGTAGCCTGAAAAATGACATCATCGGTCTCGTACAACTTTATCAGGGTCTCATCAATGCCCTGCTCATTCTCTCTCAAACCCTCCTCATCAGTTTCCTCAACCAACTCCTCATCCTTAGCAGCCATATCTACAACGACTTCAGGTATAGAAGAGGAAGATGCAGCACTTGGAATCTCAGGTGCAGGGGTAGCAGCATCTGAAAGGGGAACTTCGCCCTAAACTGTTGAGATGTCCATGGACTAAATCTAGACAACCTCAGCCCTCAACATTGAAACCCCAGTCTTAAAGGTGTCCAAAGCACTAGAACTACCCTCAGTCTTCACCAACGATCTTATCCTCACAGTCAACTCATCTAATCTCAAAGTGCGGCCCTCAAACATCTTATCACACTTGACCACCCGCTCAGACATAGAAACTATGGCATTTTGGATACCTTGGTCAATGAGCTTGGGCAAGTTCTTCTCGACCCAAGCAGCCCTAACATTCGCTAACCAGGCAAGATTGCCCATCTAATATATAAGTGTCTGAGTCAAGGGAGGACGTGTAATAGGAGAAGAGGGAGGCCTCATACTAGAAGCGGTCACAGAAGTAGAAGGTGGAGATGTAGCAACGAAATAAGATAAACCAGCATCAAACATAGAAGTAGGAATACATGTCTGCTCCATAGAAGGAGAAAGTGTGCTGATATTCGTTGTCAATGTATTAGGGCCAACCATTGGAGTAGATTCTAGTGGTGGAAGCTTTCGAGCTGCACCATCTCTCAGACACTAAGCCTCGATCCTCCGAATATAACTAGAAGAGACTGGCATGATCCTGACATCTATTATTACTCTAAAGGGGACTCAAGTTTTCTCGTAAAGCTGGGTAATAAACACCGGGAAGGGAAAATAGGTCTACTCCTATCTGGCTTGTAATAATATTTCTTCCATAATTATTTGTCACACATTAATCTTTTCCCTATCAATGATGGAACTCACTAACATGGACTTCAGATGACTGAGTATAGACTCTCTTTTGGACGGAATGACATTGCTATTGATAAATCCAAACAAGTACCTCGCCTCTATAATCAAGTACTTTTCAATCTTGGCACCTTGAGCCATCCAAGATGGTGCTGATTCACCGAATATTAGAGGGGTCAACCACTCTTTTAAATAATCCAAATATGTGGCCATCCGAGTCTTATATTCGTCATTCAAATTGTTTGGGGTGCCAGTACTGCATTAATCACAAGGTTATGATACTGCATGATCTTACCTCAGACTTCTATTTCATCCATTATCTTCCAGACAATCCCTTTCCTCTTCTTTAGCAATTTCTTTGCATAGAAATCATAGAACTCTCGTACTCACTTGGGTATGTATGGTTTCCTAATTCTGGTGAACTATTCTAGCTTGTGGAATTTGATTGCTCTCTATATTTTGGGGTACTCACTCATCACCCCATTAGTAGAAAGTCGTTGCTCCTCTAAAATTGTGCATTCCCCATCTTCTTTGAGACTATTCAAAGCTCTTGGAGCTATAATCGAGAGAACACGTGAAGCAGGGATGGGGTCTTGTGCTGGTGACACCAACTATGAGCGGATATTCACTTGCTGCATGGCAATATGCTTCCGCTCCTTTTTACCCCCCCACTTGTAGGTGTTTTAGGGTTGGTTTTCTGAGGGCCTTTTTGTTTCTTTCGAGTAAGAGGAGGTAGAGAAAGCTCCATGTTTGGCTTAGTATCATATGAGACCACATTCTTACCCTTTGTTCTCACCATTACCTGCAAAGCACACATTACACACAATTTTTGAAGGTTAGCTGAAATCGAAAGCACTTTTAATCAAGCTAGAAAATAGTCATGAGGCTAGCCTAACAGGAAGGCTTATCGCGCAATAGGATCGGTGACCTCCAGTGAGATCGCTAAAATGACCAGAAGTAAAATACTAACGGTGTAGGCACATAGGGCAGACCCAATGCAACCTCAGCGATTTGCTGAGTTGGTTTTGGCGCGCTAAGACAAGTCCTCCAAACTGACAGTGCAAAAGGGGAAGACACAGGCATCAAGGGTGATATCTTCTCCCACTCGGTGATTCACCAAATTAGTTCAGCGGACTAAGACACGCCCTCCGAATGGGAGAGTACCCAAGGCCATATATAAGCTAAAGAAGGAGAGTTGGGTCTTACTCAGTGATTCACCTATCTTTCTTGGCGACCTAAGACAAGCTCACTGAATAGGAATTTTTAGCCTAGTGCCTAAATTTCAAATTCACATCCAACATGCACAACAAATACGAGTTTCCCCCAATAATTACAATCCACCTATATGTTTTTCTACCCATGGGTACTAAGATTTCCACTAAATTTATCACTAAGTGTTGCTTTAATTAATGATTTTTCCTAACGGAAAGAGTCACCTGGTTTATCATTGGGCATAATCATGCTATGGGTCAATACTGAGTTACTCAGACTTGACTCACATACAGCTAAACACAGACCCATCAAGTATATCGACTCAAGTTTAACATTCTAACCAACACAATCACATTCACCATTTATACAGGCATTCACATTCAAAATCATATGTGTACAATTCAATTTCAACAATATGACGCTACCTAACAAAATTAAACACTTAATCTCAAATAAAGGGCTCAAGCCCACACCCTATATGAAGTCTAAACTCCAATCATCAACGAGAAGTCAAAACACCAACCTTAGTGCCAAAAAACAAGAAAGATATAGAGGAATCGGGGTCGGGTTAACTTGGGGTCAAATGAAATTCACTCCTAGCCCTTCCAATACGTTCACACGAGGCACAAAATCACTTAAATGCAAAATGCAAGAGAGGGGAAACGAAAAGTCTCTAAGAATTCAAAGGGTCTTGATTTTTGAATTTCAAAAAACCTTGAGCCTTTTTATACCAGGCCCGTTTCATGCACTCACTAACATCACCGAACGAGTTTGGTGTATTTTCGTCTGGAACTTAATTTCATTGAACCTTCCTGACCAATTACCGAATTTGAGGTTGATTTGGCAGACCTTATGGGGTCCGTAAAATGCACTTCGGTGAATTGCCATTTGGAAATCTGATTGCAGATCTTGAAAGAGCACTTTTCCATTTTTTCCTACTCAAAAGGCGAACAAGAATTATTTTTCCTAGTTCATTTGGTGCATCGCCCTTTAGGTTATGGCCTCGCCCAATCTACCCTTATCAATTTTTCAATTTCTTTTCCACCTACACTCATAATGCACGTTATTTGAAAGCAGTAAAAACAAAAGTAAAGACTTGGGTTGCCTCCCAAGAAACGCCTTATTTAACTTAATGGCACAAAATACTCCTCAGAATTCACAATTCATTCTTGGGGTTTGGGATGGTATCATTAGGCAAAGTTCCCTTTTGCCTTTGATTTAGATGAGTGGCAATTTGACCCAGTTGGGTCTCCAGCAACCTGATCGAAACTAAATATAAAGTCACTGTTTGGGTTAAAGTGGAGAAGTAATTTTTCAAATCCTTTAACACCTTATCAGATCCTTAACCTTGTTATAGATCCTCACAAGCATGACTTCCATCCTGCTTCCTTCTAGACCAGCTGGATTATTTGGGCATAGACGATCATGGGGAAGCATGTATCTATCGTTGTCTACCTCCGTGTCTTTCCAATTTCCACCCCTCTAATATTTCCAACCACTATCTCTATCCTTGTTCTAACCTTGGTTTCCACTTTGACATTGATAATTGTTGTGAGAATCTGCCACTTGATTTCCCACGTATTGAACCTTTTAATTGTAAAATGCATCAAATTTAGTATCATCTAGTCACTGCCCACTGTTTGTTCCAACCCCATTCATTGACTTAGTTCAACCTCCCATGACATATTTTGAGAGCAAATCGATTTCGATTATCATCTAGGCCATATTTCCATCCCTTTCATGGTCCCTTTCAATTCGTTCTTTGTTCAAAACAACTTGTAGAATGTGTGTTTGGTCTTCTCTTGTGTGTCATGCTCGGTTGACCTTAGTCATATAATTTAATAGCAATGCAACTACATCATATGGTTTTCTGATCAATCTATCGTGGACTAATTGATCAACCACACTTTTTTGACTGAATCAAGGATCCAATAAAAGTATTGCAGCAGAAAATTGTCCATAATGCCATGCGTTGGACATTGCAAGAGTAACTTCTTGAACCTCAGTCATTTTCATGCAAAGGCTCACGTCCAAGACTTTTGAAATTCTGGATTTTGAGATAAGTTTTACCATCTTTGAGGGTGGAATAATCGTTCCAATATCGCTTCAATTAGCTCATCCCACGAAGTAATATAATCATCTGGAAAATCTGCCAATCATCTTTTAACTTCTCCCGTTATAGAAAACGGAAAGAGTCTCAACCGTACTAATTCCTGGGAGGTATTCTTGAACAAAGAGGGTCCACACACCTTGAAATTCCAAAGATGCTCCTGGGGATCCTCATGAGCTAGATCCCCAAATATTCATTTCTTCGCAATTCGATCATAGTTCTAGTGATGTGAAACACCATCCTCCCGGTTATATGAGGTATTTGGATTTCTCTCGTACTTTGAATGAAATAATTGGGCATGTCATTCAAGTCACCCATATTATAATTTTGACCATAGTGTCTATCATTGTCACTTCAATGGTCACTAGTTTTGTCAACCTGCAAATCAGCCAACAACAACACAAAATAGCAACTCTACTACAAATAAACCAAATTAAAATCTAATTTCTCAACTACCGCTCTTTTATAGTGGCACAATTTTTTATAACGCTCAAATCACCCTTCAAAACCAATTAAAAATGTGAGCGATCATTGTCACTAAAATCCCAACGAAGAGTCGGATCGAAAACCACAGGGAATGGTATATTGTGGAGAATTCTTTATGAAAAGATTCGGATTTGAAATCAGCTCATTTAGAATAGTAAGAACAATTTGGTGGATGGTCCCACCAACTTCATATGAAACTTTTGTTATCAATTATTGCAACTAAACTAAGATTTAAACAAATTCAAGAATTCACAACTAATCTAGGAGTGCGGGGATGGTATATTAATATCATATAGGAGTAAATGTGCTGCTATATAGTGATGTACATACATAAATAGGCTAAGTCATCTTCAATGACGCTTATAGTCTTTCGATCTCGAAGCATCTACGCCTAGAATCTCCTTTCGGTCTCATTTAATGATAAATCTGACAACTCAATACCTTACTCTATTCCCTTTTAAAGAATAGGACAAATAGATTCGACCCATAACCTGTCTTTCGAGAAAGTCAAGGACATCGAACCTAAATTTCAACTATTGAACTAATTACCCACTCCAATTAATGTCTTTTGAGCATCAATCATAGATCAAAAGTAGGAATTAAGTTTGCAACCTTAACCCTTAAGTTAACCTCATGCTAATTAGACCAAATTAATGTATGAAGAGCAACAAAACAAAGTAGAGCACAATGCCCACTACAATTAATTAACACTCAACCCCATTAGAATACCCCTAGATCTTGGGGTTTTAGCCACCCATCAAAAAAATTAATGAAAGTATATCATCCTTGAAAGAAGCCATGGAAAACTTGAAATAAAGCAATTAAGAGTAAACTCACTTTGGATTTAACTTCAAATTATCGAATTCAAGATCCAAATAATTAAACCCTAAGAAGAATAGAAAAAGTGTTCTAAAAAGTAAAGTATTCTCTCTCAAAATATTCTCTTCAACTCAACTATTCAACTCTCTAATAGAACTCATTTACAACTCTATCATTTGGGCAATTTATATTTTACCAAAATTTGTCCCAAAATTCCACATCTTAACCAAATCAGCGACATTAGTCGGTCTCACCTAATTCACTCGGCAAATCGCCCTTCGTCCGCCATCTCACCTTTGATGCTCTAGGCTTCAAATGTTTTAACCTTAGTTGGCGAACTCAATTGAGTTAGCCTTTCACGTTTGGTGCATCTCTAAATACCACCTTAGTTCGCTGTTCGAGCATTAAATCTTTGTCCTATACATTGTCTGATTTGGTGATGTGCTTCAAGTCCTCCTTTTGTCTTTCAGTGTATCACCTTTGCTATTGGAGTGTTCCGACTCTCTATGATGGACAAAAGTGCTATGCACTATTAGTTTGGGAAGTCTTTTTAAGTAGATGATCCGCCCTTGATGCTAGGCGATCAACAATGTTTGTCTTGCACTTCTTTTACATTTTTGGCCATTTTTTTGAAGCTTCAGTCCATGCCTTGTCCAATTGCCTCATAGTTGCAATCATCAAAATTGGATTAGAAAATGACAAAGTTAGGCATTGAGGACACCAATTATTGAGTTAAATGGACCTTAAATGAGTACAAATCTACTACTCATCAGAGTACTATCATCTTCGGTGACATATACCTCCAATTGGGTGATCCACCGATGTTGTTTGCTGAACCCGACTTTGTTTCCCCAATGAGCTGTGTGAATTAAGGGTTATACTATCAACTTCGGTGATACATCTGGCAATTGGACAATGCACATATATTCTTTAGGTGATCAGTTTGTAGCTCGATGAGTTGGAACCAAATGTCTTATGTTCTACAGACATGATCAACCATCTGTCCTAATATGGTGATCCGATGACTTGGTCAGCAATCATGAACTTCAGGCATTTAGGGAGTCCCTCCATCTAAGCTCTTTTATTTCTTTTTCTTTGCATTGAGGGCACTGCACTTCTGTTCGGCAGGGTGCGAGGCAATTTAGGTGCCACCCTTTGCTATTGAACTTTTATCTCTCTATCTTTTAATTCGTGGAATGTTTTAGTCTTCATTGATGTCATACCCCAAGGCTATCCCATAGAAGTAACACGGGACCTAGGGTCACAAGAAACCCTGAGCTAACCTTGAATCTGGCATATCACAAGCATACTGAAATAACTCTAACCAAGCAGAAGCATAATTGAATAATGAAAATAATCTTAAGGAATTCAATTGGGAATATATGAAAGAAATTACTGAGTTCAAAGTAGAACAGCCTAAATCAACTAAGTTTGACTCTATATCTGAAAGCTTCTAATATTGATGAGTTGATGTGACAAGTCCCCAGCTAATTCTAAAATGTTGAAACTAACTACAAACTAACTAAACCAAAAGGCATAAAGAAACATCCTTGGATGATGAGGACTAACCCCTTACTATCGCTAATGTGGCATTCCTATGAGCTAATCACGTGGTTGAACCTGAGTACTTCAGCCTGGATCATAATAGAATGCAACATAGAGTATCGTCAGTACTTTAGATGTACTGAGCATGAGGGATATGTAAAACTGAGTGAACATATAAAGATTCTAAAATTACTAGTCAAGTATGTAAGCTAAACTGAACTGAATTAAATTACATAGACCCAAGATACAATAATGCATAAAAACTAGAATGCAAGAGTAAACTGGAAGCATGCTAAAAAAGTTAGAATAAATACAACTACGGGCCTGAAGTACCTTTTAGAAGATAATATTGTGATATAGTCTATTAACCTACATAAACCTCATGAGCTAAATGTGGAGTCCAATGTATATGCCATCGACAGGACTCAATATACCTTGCCATGGTATAAAGGCATGACTGTGGTGTGATCACTAAATCTGATGCCCAACTGAGGTGAAATATAAACCTATGATGCCAAGTAGTTCTAGGATTTGAGGGTATGCTGAACCCTAGTCCACCTCGGTGCTAAACACTACTCCTAAACTGGATACTAGTAGCTCACTTTAACTGTGGTCCTGAATTCATGAGACAAAACTAAACTGGTCTGAAAACAATTGCTGAGAAAAGTTGCGGACATAAATTTTACTAAATTCTGTTTAAAATTAAATTCTAACACCCTGAGCTAAATTTTGGTAAAGAGCTAATTCATGTGAAAATAAAACAACTTCATGCTAAGTTCTTTTCCTTTCAATTCTCCATACGAATTTATGCAAACTAATTTAAATAAGTATATAATCAAGTAGTAATCACAAGAATCAATTTTGTAAAGAATTTGCATAGTTGGGCAAAAACTAGTTGCATAAAATTATAATAAGCAAAAAAGAAGTCTAAAGTTTTGGGCATAAGGGAGAACAAAAACTTTATTTAATACCTACATAGGTGGTGAAGAAAACTATGGAGAATCCTTTGGATTTCGAGGCTGAACTTGGAAGACATCTCTTTCTCTTATTTTCTTACTAACTCTGATGATTTTTTGAGAATGAATGTTTTAGGTAGTTTTTGACTAATTAGTTAAGCTTAGATGAAGTAAAATGATGTAGTTTAAGTACCAAATGCATAGGAGAAAGACCAAAATGACCCTAACTTAAAACTGGTGAGGTGCCTCATATGAGAGGCTTCACGAGCCGTTTAATGAATCAAGGCCCTTCTAGTAGGTCGTGATGTAGCCCTGCCCGATAGGGCTTTACGAGCCGTATAATTAATCAAGGCCCTTCTAGTGGGTTGTGATGTAGCCCTGCCCGATAGGGCTTCACTAACATGGACATAAATTTTTACTCCAAGCTTGGAATCAAGCAAGCTTTGTGGCATTAGAAAGAGGATCAAAGACCTTTGATTTGATATGTTATTGGTCACCTAATTCATTTTGTGCTGAAAGATATGATCTTCTGAAGTTGACCCAAAACATAAAACCTGATGAATCCCTTTAACAAATGACTTTAAGGTTCATGTGAAGCTTCACGGACTGTCTAAGTGTCTGTGGTCCTTCACAAGAGTCTTGGTGGTTATGTGCCCCTTTAACTAATGACTTCACGGTTTGTGTGAAGTTTCATGGACCATCTAGGTATCTGTGGTCCTTCACAATCACTAGGTGTAGCTCCAAGGGAAGTGTGACGGGTCGTGGACATCTTCACGGTCCGTGAACCCCTCTGTGGATTTCCCTTTTCTCTTTTTTCATTCCATGTTCAAATTTCAAAGGTGTTACAATATTTCTTCATTGGGATCATTCATCCTCGAATGAAGACTAAACAGGCAGAATTTGTAGGGTAGGAGCTGTAATCCCTACCAACTTAGTATTATAAATTGAGATCTAACTGAACTGAGTTCCACAAATATGCAACCTACCATCTATGATTCATAAGGTGAATTAGGTAGGCAAAGATCCTTCATCACTATTCTATTCATTAGCCTTGTACTAACATGTAGATTTTACTCTCAAAGCCTTAGCATCTATAGTTAATCATATTAGCTTCACTCTTAAACCCTAGTGATCAACATTCATAACTATAAGTCTTCATTCTCAATGACTCTTGATACGCTCAAATTACACCTCCCCAAAGAAGCATAAGCAATCATTATCAAGTACAGAACCCAACTTGTAGGTTGGGGTCGATCCCACGAGGAAAATGGTCTAGACTTAACTTTAACCAACAATTATATTCGTTTAGTCAAATTACTTCTACAAACAAGTAATTAAAGCGGGAAAATTTGTGATACAAATTGTAAGAATTCAGTAAGTAACCAGTAAAAAAAAGTCAATTTTGGTTGTTTATTAAGGTGAGAGAATTTATTAGGGTATACGTGTTCCCCCCAAGCTCACAACGCAGTAATCCTAGTAAATACAATCCTTTCCTAGTGTACTACATGCAAAGTGATAAGCTAGGTATCTCTAAATTTTGGTTCGGCATCTAGAGAATTTCACCCCGCACCTTGGTTAGGCTACGTGTGTATAATTTACTAACCCTTACCTTTACCTCATATTAGACATCACATCGATGTTTGGCTTAGTTATTATTTCGCACCAATCAACACTAGACTATTAGATAGTATCACACTAAATCTATGTTGATAATTCTTTGCTTGTTGATTACCTCCTTGGTCCGGCAAGTAGCAACAAGGCGAGTTCTAACGTTATGCACCGTTAAAAAGACTTTTAAACAAAAGAATTATCAATGCATTCAAAACACTATCCAAGAATTGCTTATTTACTATTCATACTTTGTTAATCGCTTATGGTTCCCACATATGAATACAATTCATTGTTTTAGCTGAAACAATTATGAACTTATGTAATTGAGAATAACAAACCCATAATTTCAACTTGAGTTTCAAAACCAAAATCTTCAAAACTAACTTAGGAAATCAAGAATTGCTAGGTTTGCAAGTTAATCTCCCAAGCCAAAAACTAGAATAAAATTACTAATGTCTAACCCTCAAAAAATGAGGTTTACATACCCTATTTATAGAAAACAAGTCCTAAATTAAAAAAGAGAAAAAATACGGAAAGTTTGTTCAGGCTCGCGTATTCATTCCACGAGACTGACTCACAGACCGTCAATGGATCTACGGTCCGTGAGTCCCTTCCGTCAGCCAGGACTTGGAAATATTTCAGCTTCCAAAAATCAACTTCTCTAAAGAAAACGACGGAACACCAGTACGGACCGTAGATCAATCTACGATCCGTCGATCCCTCTTCATGGCTCCATACTTGGAATTTTTGAAAAATCAGGTAATGGAACCCTCGCAGTCACATTCTATGGTTCAGCAGGACGGTCCGTAGATCAATCTACAGACCGTCAATGGTCACCGTAGTTCCAAACTTGGTCAGATTCCCTGATTCTCCTTCTATGCCTTGCCCTGCTAATCTACGATCACTATATACCAAGCGTCATTGGACCTACGGTCCGTAGATCACCTCCGTAGATGCCCTTTTCTGCATTTCTTTCATCTATCTCTTTACTTCCGCGCCTAAATATCTTTCCTGCAAAACATAATAAAAAAACATAAAAAACAATCTAAAAAGGCCCTAGACACACAAAACTCTTAAGTGAAATATATCAAAAATACTGTAAAGTCACGGTTTATCAACACCCTTAACTTAAATTCATTGTTTGTCCTCTAGCGACGCACTAAAACTATAAACGACACTTGTATAAAAGCAAGCATTTCAAGCACAAGTAATTACATGGCTCTCTACCCCAACTCTCATTTCGGGTGCAAAATCTGTTCTCTTAGACTCGACAAGCTAATTCATGCGGATCAACATATGACAAAGATCGACCAACCAACACACAACATACACTGTTTAACTATCACGAAGGTACCAACTTTCCGACAATGTAACTAGTGCCCTTACTTCAAATGAAATCCCTTTTTCACACAATGAATATGAATTCGAGTACAAGGATTCATTCAACACTCACACTCAGAAGTAACTTCAAATACAGTTAGTGCTCAATACCATAGGCTTTCCCTTATTTTCACAGCTTATACTCTCCAAACTAGATTCTAGGATAACTATAGGACTTTTTTGGCTTGTAACGTATGCTCAGGGTCAGGTGTGGTACATTTGGGTACTTCTTAGTGACTTTCTGCCCTCCTTGACATTACACTAGGCTTTCAACCTCTTTTAGCCCTATTTTTGACATCCTACTGTTTTACATTGTTTCCCTTGATTGTCTTCCATTATGGATGTGACTTTACACTTTGTAGCTCTTTTATTTTTCACTTTCATCTTTTTCTTGCGTTTTATTCTTTTTTTTAGCTTTCGACAAGTCACATCCTTTCCTCTCTTTTATTTTTCAACATCAAACTCTTTTCATACCCAATTTTCTTTCGATTTCCTCTTTCATAGCCACCCTCAACTTATGGATTTTCCATTTGTTGAGGTGCACAATACCCGATGTCGAATAAGGGCCAAGATTGAAGTTGCTTTTTACATTAGCAACCCTTAACTTAGGCTTTCGGCCTAAGTTGAGGTGCACATGTCGAAGGAGGGACCGGGGCCAACATAGTAGATTATAGGAAGGTGAGTTGGGGTTTAGAAAGAAATGATCTAATTTAGGCTCCAAGCATTTGGATCAAAGGGAGCATTTATTTGATTTGGTTGGATTCCTCTTTTAGCCAATTTGTGGACTGATCAAAACAAGGGCCTATGATCACTTCCTAGCCTCTAGAGTAGATTGTCTTAGCAGGACTAACCGGGCGAGTTCTAGATTGGCACAAAAACTGTTTGGACAATCAACTATTCTCACACACTCTTGGCATATAGTTTCATTATCAGATTATCAGATTACCCAGTTCAAGTTTTAGCTTAAGTCTTGCCATCAAGTTGATTCATTATCATGTAATACTCAGAGCCAACACATTCAACTTATCTTAGCCTACAAATTCTAGCACACATCACAAAATTTGGACGGGTGCTCTAACTGCACCCTCAGTAGTGCTCACATCAATCCTCACAGGCACAGAATTTGATGCCCCAGCAGCAGCCTCAAGCGCCCTTTTCTAGCGCACCTCATCATCTAATATCGATGCTCTCCTACCTTGCTCCTCCTTCTTACGCTCCATTTTTCTAGTTCGAGCATCATCAATGGTCTTAGAAGGGTGACTAGAACAGTGCCTCATACCACGAGCACGGGTGGGGTCGAATTGTGTCTCTGCGTCCACCCAGAATAAGGCATCAAGAACGGTATCCTCAAACAATATCATCGGTGCATGCGCTGGCTTATTCGCAGGAATCTCAAGAATGGCATCTACATCAACTCGAGGACTATACAACTCTGTCCGAATGGAGGAAAGATCGGTGTCGGAGGCTGGTCGGCCCAGAACCCTCAACTCTAATGCATCTAGGCGTTTATGAACTGCTTGGATCTGCTGCTCTGTCTGCTTTGCCACCTTTTTCTCAATTCTAGCCTCAGACTCTACTATCGACTTTTGCATCCAAGGCTGGATGTGGTGCAACAGTGTGGCCATCTGAGCATCTAATTTTTGTACTTTGGCCATCGGGACAACGACAACTCCTGATGTTGGTGTTGACCTTGATGAGCTAGGAGCCCTACTAGATGCCTGAGAAGAGGAGGCCGGGATAGCATCGGTGTGGCCTGGTATAATAGTATCACCGCCCTGTGCCTGCTCTATCGTGTTTGCAGGATCTGTGCCCAAGGGAGGTACCTCAACTTGGGGCTCTCGGCGTGGTGTCACCACATTTTCCTCATCTCGAATGAGACCTATATCCAAAGTCCCAGTAGGGTGGATCAACCTATCACAATGCCAGATTGGCACTACAGAATCCCGGGAAAACTGAAAAATCAAACATGGAACGGGATAAGTAGTGGAGGTCTTGAACGCCCTCTCGTGAATCTCTGTTAGCATCATGCGAGAAAAGTCATTCTCCAATATTGCTACTAATTCTGCAACATGACGTCTCTGTCCCATGTGAGTTGGTTGTCAACTTTGTAGGTGACACCCTGTTGCGCACCAACAACCAGAAGAACTTGGCGAGGAAATTTAATGTGGCCTTTTTGATACCCAACTGTGGTGCGGTGACCCACTCCGCACGGTTGCCATCTACAACAATGTGTTTAGCCAACCATAGTGTAACAACCTCCCACTGCGCAACATTTCTCTGAAAAGCGCTGCCCCTCACAATAGCCCATCGGTAATCAAAGTCTGTTGTGTTCAGTGGCCAAGAGTGACCGGTGGAAGGGCCTTAGCGAAATCGGCTAATGGTGGCATGTGATTTGTCCACCGGAGAAACTCGGACCATAGTGGAAGTGAGAGGGTCCAGGGCTGTGTGCTTGGACCACTTAGAGATCGAACCTCGGAGAGTGGCAGCATATGAGGCGTAGAACTCCTGCACAATCTCCTCGCTATAAGTCCCTGGGTCTCGAGCCATCCAGTCACACTTGTGAAGTTGAAAAAGCTAGTGGATGTCGGGGATAGTGTGAAAGCTCTTGAGGACTCTTCGCTCCTCTGTAATAAGTCGGGCCATCTTCTCTTTGTCATTTTTCATGTTGGCATCCCGATAAATCTGCCATTGGCACTCAACACACCATATATTTGTCTCGCCGGCCACTGGAGTAGGGTCATCATTCTGTGGTGCCAGTACTGACTCCGAGCTAGTGGCCTCATCAAACGAGGTTGCTTGTTCATTTTCGCCGGAACCTGTGGCTGATTTAGCAATGGACCCTTCAGCTTGGGTAGACTCGGACCCTGAAGCGTGGCTAGACTCAGAGCTCGAAGCATGGGTAGACTCTAAGCCAGACGTAGACCCATTCTCCTAATTTGAAGCAGCCCTAGTTGGTGACCTGATCAGTGTGTGCTCCTTATCAAACTAGGAGACAGTGACTATATCAGGAATCACCTTCTGGGGGTGCCTTTGGTGACTCGGGGTGCAGTTGGAGAGGTCCTTGTGTTGGGAGGAACGTATGTCGGATCCGTCTCCACATCGTTATCTTCATCGATTAGCCTGAAGGTAGGGGCAACATATTTTGACCTGCCCTATTTTGTATAGGTGACTAGCTTCTTCGGTGCCATAGTACCTATGGAAGAGTTATTAGTACAAAAACTAACTAAAACCACACTCGAAATATTTTTAGAACTAAAAACGAACAACAACAAAGACCCAAAAAAATTTAGACGGTGGCTACAGTGGTCATCTACTGTGGGGACCTATGGTCCGTAGACTGATCTACGATCCGTGGAACCCTTCCGTGGATTAGAGGACCAACAATTTGGTCGCAGATGGAAACCACAGATGTACAGAACTGTCCGTAGATTGATCTACCGACCGTAGTCCACCTCTGTGGTTTCACACTTGGTAAAATTTTAAAGTGCATCCAACCACGAACCTGATCTATGGTCTGTAGACGGGGTCTCGTGGACGTGATCTATGCCAGGTTTTAGACAGTCTTTATTTTCAAGCCCACTTATTTGACCATTTTCAACAGTATCCTAGTCGAACCATGTATTTCAACATTTAATCATGCTAGTTGATCATTCTAAGGGTTCCATTTACTCAATTTGATAATAATTTCATACAAGATTCGGAACCCTAAGTCAAAACTTACATATAGACTAGCATTTAGACATCTTTAACACACTATCAATGGAACACAATCTCAATCTATTATCCTAAGGGTTTTAGTACTTAAATTTCAGCATGCAATTACATACATTTAATTACCCAAGGTCAAGACCCGACTCCCAACTTTCTATATTCAATCTATGAACCGAAATTCAAAGTGAGGAGAAATTCTATTACCTTACAAGCAACGAGGAGTGGGCTGATTGCTTGATGACACTAAGCTTTGTAAGACCACACTAATCAGCTAGTTGCGCCGAACACCGAACTTTTGAATAAGGCAGTTGAGAGAGATTGGGGAATTTATGTGATGAAGGACTGAGAATTCTATATGGGGGAGTGATGGGTGATTTGAGGCGTGATTTAGGGGATTTGGAGGAGTTAAAAAATTGTTGTGGGGGGTAAAATGAGGTAAGGGGGAATAAATTTGAAAGGTGGGATTTTTAAATTGGAGGGTCCGGGTCGGGTTGGTCCAACTTAGGGATAGGACCTACGAAACCCCGCTTACAGTCCATAGGTCTATCTACGGTTCGTCAGTTGGGACCGTCGATCACCTTCACAGTTAGAAAAATTTAGACACTTACCTGGGATCTACAGACACCATTAACTGTCCGTTGATGGATTGACGGACCGTCGATGGGGTCCGTAGACCTATGTACCTGACCATTTTCTACAAATTTTTCATAGGGCGCCTGCACATGTATCAACCATTAGGCTATTCTTTTTACATTTTATGGACACTTTTTAGACACGGACCCTATGCTAATTCTAGCAAACACTAGTACAAAACTAAAACACCTATCTAACTTAATATAGAGAATCAACTAAACAAAGAAAACTACTGGATGGAAATCAAAAACCTATCGTTGGCTAGATTGTACATCTTGGGTTGCCTCCCAAGAAGCGCTTGATTTAATGTCGCGGCACGCTGCAAGCCTCTTTATTACTCAGACTTCATCAAGATGATAGGCCTCAACAACTTCTTGCACACTTTTTGCATTTCCCAGATAGATCTTGATCCTTTGCCCGATAACCATGAACCTTGTTCCTTCACTGTTATCAAGCTCAACCGCTCCATGGGGGAGCACTTTCGTGAGAAAAAATTACCCGGTCCATTTGGATTTGAGTTTTTCCGAAAACAAGCACAACCTATAGTTGAATTGAAGCACAAGATCACCCACAACAAATTTTCGCTTTTCATTTCTTTGATCATGATACCTCTTCATCTTCTCTTTGTACAATGCTGATCTTTCATAAGCTTTTAGGCGAAACTCATCAAGCACATTCAAGTCATTCATTCTTTGCTTAGATGCGGCGCCCCAATTGAAATTTAGCTTATTCGTTGCCCACAAAGACTTATGCTCTAGCTCTACCGGTAAATGAAAAGACTTCCCATATACACGTTGGTAAGGAAACATACCTATGGGAGTCTTTTATGCAATGCGATAGGCTCATAGAGCATCATCTAGCTTCCTTGCCAATCCGTTATATTCACATTCACAGTCTTCGCCAAAATCTGTTTGATCTCTCTGTTGGACACTTTAACTTGCCCACTAGTCTGTGGATGGTAAGGAGTGGCTACATTGTAGCGGACACCATATTTCTCAAGTAGCGTCTTGAACAACTTATTACAAAAGTGTGAACCTCCATCATTGATAATCATCCTCGATGTACCAAATCTGGAGAAGATATTCTTTTTAAAAAATGCGGTGACACTTTTACCTTCATTGTTAGGGAGAGCAACTGCTTCCACCCACTTCGAAATATAATCAACCGCAACAAGAGTATACTTCATCCAATGTGAAATCACAAATGGACCCATAAAATCAATGCCCCATACATCAACTAATCTATCACTAATATATGATTCATAGGAAGCTTTTGCCTCTTTGAAATCCCTCCGTCTCTTTGGCAACGATCACAAGACTTGGTGAAATCATGAGCATCTTGGTGGATGGTAGGCCAGTAGTACCCACACTGCAAAATCTTATGCGCAGTTTGAATACCACTATGATGCCCACCAACATGCGATAAATGACATGCTTCAAGTACACTCAACATATCAACCGCGGGCACACATCGACGAATAATTTCATCAGCACAACTACGATACAAGTAAGGCTCATCCCAGAAGAATTTCTTCCTATCATGCATAAAAATTTTCCTTTGGTGAAAAGACAAATCCGGGGGTACCAAATCTCTTACCAAATAATTAGCAAAAGTCTGCGAACCAAGGAATCAGATCATGAGAAGCAGCCAATACCTATTTATCTGGAAAAGCATCATTAATTTCAGCCCCATCATTAAGCTTTAGTATATCCTCTTCCTCTAATCTGGACAAGTGATTGGCGACTTGATTTTCGGTCCCCTTTCTATATCTTTCCACAAAATCAAACTCTTGCAGCAACAATACCCACCTAATCAACCTCGATTTTGCATCCTTTTTCGCTATCAAATACCTTAATGCAGAATGGGCAGTATGCACTATGACCTTGGTACTAAGCATGTATGATCAAAATTTCTCGAATGCGAAAAACACCGCAAGAAGTTCCTGTTCAGTCACAGTATAATTCTTCTGGGCCACATTTAGAGCTTTGCTAGCACAGCAAATATGATGAAGAATTTTCTCTCTCATCTGTCCTAATACTACACCAAGCGCCACTCCACTCGCATCGCACATTACCTCGAATGGTTGTCCCCAATCCGGTGAAATAATGATAGGTACAGTAACTAACTTCTCCTTTAACTCTCCAAATGCTCTCAGACAAGAATCATCAAAATCAAACTTATACTCCTTTCCGAGCAGTTTGCAAAATGTATGTGCAATTTTAGAGAACTCCTTGATGAACCTCCTATAGAAACCTTCATGCCCAAGAAAACTTATAACACCTTTTACAGAGATAGGTGGTGGAAGCTTTTCTATTACCTCTACTTTTGCTCTATCAACCTCAATGCCCTTCTTAGAAATCCGATGACCCAGAACTTTCCTTTCTTTCGCCATAAAGTGGCACTTCTCCCAATTTAGCACCAAATAGCAGTCTTCACACCTTTTAATAACCTCAGCCAAATGATCCAAACATCGATCAAAAGAGTCATCTACTACAGAGAAATCATCCGTGAACACTTCAATAGTGTCCTCCACCATATCAGAAAATATCAACATCATACACTGCTAGAAGGTCGTTGGAGCATTGCACAACCCAAATGGCATCTGTTTAAAAGCAAAAGTCCCATAAGGGCAAGTGAAGGTGGTCTTCTCTTGGTCTTTCGGAGCTATAGATATTTGATTGTAGCCTGAATACCCATCAAGAAAACAATAACAACCCTTGCCTGCAAGTCTATCAAACATCTAGTCCATGAATGGCATAGGAAAGGGGTCCTTCTCTGTCCATGCATTCAACTTCTGGTAATCCATGCAGACTCTCCATCCGGTCACAGGGCGCATTGGAACAAGCTTGTTTCTCTCATTTGGAACAACAGTAATACCACCCTTTTTAGGCACACCCTACACATGACACACCTAATTACTATCCGCAATGGGATAAATAACTCTGGCATCCAACTACTTGATGATCTCCTTTTTAACTACCTCTTACATAGGTGGATTTAATCTTCTCTGGTGCTCAATACTAGGGTTATAATCTGGCATCAGTTGGATTTTGTGAGAATAAATACCTGGAGGAATCCCAATAATATCCGCAATAGTCCACCCAATAGCTCGCTTGAACCTCTTTAACACAGTCACTAAGCACTCTACTTGTCTCGCATTTAAATCTGCCGCAATGATAACCGACAAAGTATTATCTCTACCCAAGAATACATACCTCAAATGCGGTGGTAGAGCCTTAAGCTCCAATTTTGATGCCTCCACAATAGATGGTCTCGCAAGTGGGGACTCACGATATGTCATGTATAACTCATACCTCTTTGGTTTTGACCGATATTCGCACCCATCAAGTGAAACTACTAACTGATTGTACTATTCAATACCATCACTATCGAAATTCATCATAACTGCTGCTAGTGCCTCAACACCTAGTTCCTCTTCAATTTGCACTTCTATTTCACTCCCTACTCTGTAAGTTATAGCATATACCGTTTGGATCTCACCACTCTACTTCATGGACCAACAAATATTTAAAGTTGATTCTTCATTGTTCAGTCTGAACTTCATCTGCCACTTCTCCATATCAACCAACGCACACCCTATGGCAAGGAATGGTCTCCCAAGGATGATGGGAACCTCAAAATCAACCTCATGGTTAAGAATCACAAAATCCGTTGGGAAGATGAACGACTCCACTTTCATTAACACATCATGGAGTAAACCAATGGGCCTTTTCACGGTTTGATCGGCCATAAGTAACTACATCGTAGTAGGCTTTGGATCCCCTAGACCCAACTTCTTATAAATAGAAAATGGCATGAGGTTGATGCTAGCACCAAGATCACACAATGCCTAAGCAAAGTGTAACAACCCTATAATACATGGAATCGTGAAAGCACCAGGATCTTCCTTCTTCTGCACAAGAGACCTTGTAGCAATAGCGCTACAATGCTGCAATCTATCATGATCTTCAAAACTCACAGACCTTTTCTTTCTCATCATATCTTTCATAAACTTCGCATACCCAAGCATTTGCTCCAAAGCTTCTATCAACGAAACGTTGATGGAAAGCTGTTTTAACAGAGTAATAAACCTACGATATTTACCATCTTCAATCTTCCTCACTAACCTCTATTGAAAAGGTGGTGGAGGTCTAGGTATAGGGATCACTTTCTGAGATATATCCGCTTCTTTCTTTATTGCATTCTCAGAATCTTCTCTAACCTCTACCACTTCATCTTCTTTTCTAATCTCAACATCCACCACAGACGGTATAGGTGGATCAGTGGTTTGCTTGCCCCCTCGAGTAGTAACTTCCATACAATGACCATCATTCTTTGGATTCTAGATGGTGTTGCTAGGAAGAGTGCCAAGTTGACTTGGGTTCACTGTAGTAGACAACTGAGTCATCTGCTGCTCTAGATGCTTTATTGACACTGCATGGGCATCAACCTTTTGACCGATACCATTCAAATCGTTTCTCATCTCCTTCATATTCTCATCAGTTGCATCAAACCTTCTCATCATCTTTTGTATCATATCTTCAATACGCGCCATATTACCTCCAGCTTCCCTAGTACTAGATTCCTAATTTTGTGGGGGAACATAAGGTCCAACTAGATCATTTTTGGTGCCATAGTTGTTCCGGTTATGGTTGTTGTCGCGATTAAAGTTCCCATCCCGAACATATTGACCCTCTCGGTTGTAATTAACATAGTTCCGACCTTGGTTTCCTTGACCTTGGAGACAATTGTTCGTGTTGGATCCTTGGGCGTTTGGTCGAAAACCCCTCGTCTGGTCATTCACCGCATAAGCATCCTCTTCATAGTTCAACTGGTGGTGGAGTTCTAGTCAAGTAGTTCACAACATTTGCCTTTTCTGCACCTCTGATCACATGCTTCAATACCAACCCCAACTCGGTCTTCATCTAAGCCATCTCCTCACGAATCTCATTCACAAACTAGTTGTTTGTAGCATGAACGGTAAATGCATTTCTCCCAGTATCGGACCTCCTAGTGCTCTATGCTTTATTGTTGCGAGAGATCTTCTCCATTTTTTATGCAATCTGTGTGTAGGTGCACACACCATATGAGCCTCCAACAATAGCATCAAGCACTGCTTTATTGTTGTCATCCTGACCTCGATAGAAATATTCCTTCAGCGACTCATCATCAATACGGTGATTCGGAACTCCTCTTATGAACGCAGTGAATCTGGTCCCAGAGCAACTCACAGACTCTCCAGGTAATGCCACAAAATTGTTGACCTTATCTTTGTGATTGAACTTCTTGGACATTGGATAATATCTTGCTAAGAACACATCCTTTAGTTGGTTCCTTGTATAGATTGAGTTATAAGGAAGCTCAGTGAACCATACAGCAACATCGCCTATCAGTGATAGACGGAATATTCACAATCCGATGACATCAATATGCAAGTCTGGTCGACCTACAAAGCTCTTGCAAACCACCCTTAGCTTGACTATGTGAGCATGTGGGTCCTCCGATGGCAACCCCAAGAACAAGCCCCTCGCTGTAAGCATCTGCATCAAGCTACTGGTCAACATAAATATGTTCCCCGAAGGAAAAGGAGTAGGACAAGAAGGCCATCAGAGTCAGCAATATTGACGTTTCCCCAATAGTTGTCATGCAGTCGTGGGCCTGGTGAATCCTGCACCCTCAATGCATCTCCCAATTGATTTTTAGCTGGAACATAGTTGTTCCCACCAACTACCTTCGGATGTTGCAACTCAACTTCATCACATGGATTGCCTCCGATAGGATTAACTGGAACTCCTTGATTGTTCATTCTTCGCAAAGTTCGGTTCAACTCTAGATCGTAAGGAGTAACTGGTTCACATTAGCTCCGTGTACTTGGCATACACTAGAGTCTGAACCTAAGAGAGACAAAAACAAAAAGAAAAAGTAAAATTAGGAAATATTTGCCTAAAGTTCAAAATGCAGTTAAAATTAATCTAAAAGCCAAATTTTCCAAGCAGTGGCGCAAAAATTTGATACACTCGAATTACACCTTCCTAAAGAAGCATAACCGATCGTTATCAAGTACAAAACCCAACTTGTAGGTTGGGGTCGATCCCACGAGAAAAATGGTCTAGACATAACTTTAACCAACAATTATATTTGTTTAGTCAAATTACTTCCAGAAACAAGTAATTAAAGGGGGGGGGGGAGGGAATTTGTGAAACAAATTGTAAGAATTCAGTAAGTAATGAGTAAACCAAAGTCAGTTTTGGTTGTTTATTAATATGAGAGAATTAACTAGGGTATACGTGTTCCCCACAAACTCATAACACAGTAATCCTAGTAATAACAATCATTTCCTAGTGTACTACATGCAAAGTGATAAGCTAGGTATCTCT
Organism: Solanum acaule; assembly: GCA_036250505.1. Taxonomy (NCBI): domain Eukaryota; kingdom Viridiplantae; phylum Streptophyta; class Magnoliopsida; order Solanales; family Solanaceae; genus Solanum; species Solanum acaule. Next base: position 13,373 of record JAJOOR010004061.1, on the reverse strand, counting down.
AAATCCTTGGTCCGGCATCTAAAGAATTTCACCCCGCACCTTGGTCCAGCTACGTGTGTATAATTTACTAGCCCTTACCTTTACCTCATATTAGACTTCACATCGATGTTTGGCTTAGTTATTACTTCGCACCAATCGACACTAGACTATTAGATAATATCACACTAAATCTATATTGATAATTCTTTTCTTGTTGATTACCTCCTTGGTCCGGCAAGTAGCAACAAGTCGAGTTCTAACATTGCGCACTGTTAAAAAGACTTCTAAACGAAAGAATTATCAATGCGTGCAAAACACTATTCAATAATTGCTTATTTACTATTCATACTCTATTAATCAATCATGGTACCCACAACCCTATCTGTGGAGTTTAGTTACCCATAATCATATGAACACAATTCATGGTTTTAGCTAAACGAATTATGAACTTATGTAATGGAGAATAACAAACCCGAAATTTCAACTTGAATTTCCATACCAAAATCTTCAAAACCAACTTAGGAAATCAAGAATTGCTAGGTTTGCAAGTTAATCTCCCAAGACAAAAACTAGAATAAAAATAATAATGTCTAACCCTCAGAAACGAGGTTTACATACCCTATTTATAGAAAACAAGTCCTAAATTAAAAGGGAAACAAAATAAGGAAAGTTTGTTCAGGCACGCGTCTTCATTCCACGAGACTGACTCACTCACCGTCAATAGATCTACGGTCCATGAGTCCCTTCCGTCAGCCAGGACTTGGAAAATATTTCAGCTTCCAAAAATCAGCTTCTCTGAAGCAAACGACGGAACACCAGTACGGACCTTAGCTCCATACTTGGAATTTTTCAAAATTCAGGTACTGGAACACTCGAAGTGACATTCTACGGTTAAGCAGTACGGTCCGTAGATCAATGTACAGACCGTCAATAGTCACCGTGGTTCCACACTTGGTCAGATTCCCTGATTCTCCTTCCATGCCCTGCCTTGCTGATCTATGATCACTTTCTACGGAGCGTCAATGGACCTACGGTCCGTAGATCACCTCCGTAGATGCCCTTTTCTACATTTCTTTCATCTGTCTCTTTACTTCTGCGCCTAAACATTTTTCCTGCAAAACATAATTAAAACACATAAAAAACAATCTAAAAAGTTCCTAGATACAAACAAGTCTTAAGTGAAATGTATCAAAAATACTGTAAACTCACGGTATATCAACACCCTCAACTTAGATTCATTGTTTGTCCTCAAGCCATGCAATAAGACTCTAAATGACACTTGTATAAAAGCAAGCATTTCAAGCACAAATAATTACACGGCTCTCTACCCCAACTCTCGTTTTGGGTGCAAAATTTGTTCTCTTAGACTCGACAAGCTAACTCATGCGGATTAACATATGACAAAGATCGACCAACCAACACACAACTTACACTGTTTCACTATCACCAAAGTACCAACTTTGCGACAATGTAACTAGTGCCCTTACTTCACACGAAATCCCTATTGCACACAATTAATATGAATTTGAGTACAAAGATTCATTCAACACTCACACTCAAAAGTAACTTCAAATACAGTTAGTGCTCAATACCATAGGCTTGCCCTTATTTTCACTGCTTAGACTCTCCAAACTAGATTCTAGGATCACTATACGACTTTCTTGGCTTGTAACGTTGGCTCAGGGTCAGGTGTTGTACATTTGGGTACTTCTTAGTGACTTTTTGCCCTCCTTGATATTTCACTAGGCTTTCAACCTCTTTTTTCCCTATCTTTGACATCATATTGTTTTACATTCTTTCCCTTGATTGTCTTCCACCATGGATGTCACTTTAGACTTTGTAGCTCTTTTATTTTTCACTTTCAGCTTTTTCTTGCATTTTTTTTTATTTTAGCTTTCGACAAGTCACATCCTTTCCTCTCTTTTCTTTTTCAACATCAAACTCTTTTCACACCTATTTTTCTTTCGGTTTCCTCTTTCATGGCCACCCTCATGTTATCGATTTTCCATTTGTTGAGGTGCACAATACCCGATGTTGGATTAGGGCCAAGATTGAAGTTACTTTTTACATTAGCCACCCTCAACTTAGGCTCTTGGCCTAAGTTGAGGTGCACATGTCCAAAGAGGGACCGGGGCCAACATAGTAGATTATGGGAAGGTTAGTTGGGGTTTAAAAAGAAATGATCTAATTTTGGCTCAAAGGGAGCATTTATTTCATTTGGTTGGATTTATCTTTTAGGCAATTTCTGGACTGATCAGAACAAGGGCCTATGAACACTTCCGATCCTCTAGAGTAGATTGTCTTAGCAAGACTAACCGGGCAACTTCTAGATTGGCACAAAAACTGTTTGAACAATCAACGATTCTCACACACTCTTGGCACATGTTTCATTATCAGATTATCAGATTACCCTGTTAAAGTTTTAGCTTAAGTCATGCCATCAAGTTGATTCATTATCATGTCATACTCAGAGCCAACACATTCAACTTATCTTAGCCTACAAATTCTAGCACACATCACAAAATTTGGACGGGTCTCATTTTTCATAAGCCATCATGCTTTATTCTATTTGATGCTTCTACTACACATATGATCCTAACACATGCCGGTTCAACAGAATTTAAGCAGTCCTTGGGGGAAAAGAACACAGGTAAGAAAACCCCAAGAGAGGATTGTGAGTTGGGTTACTCAGACTTCACCCTATCACTCACAATCCATTTACCCCACCCCCAACAAAAAATAGGTGCACTTCTCCCCAATGCACACAAAAAATAGTAAAAAGTAATGGGTTTGGGTGAAATAAACCTGTGGCACATAGCTCTGACAAATCATCAACAAGCAGGTGGGTTCGGTTTCTCGTTTCCCGCTAAATCAACACTCGGGTCACCCTCAGTAGTGCCCACATCAACAAGGACAACACCATCAGTAGTGCTATCTGCCACTCTAACTGCACCCTCAGTGGTGCTCACATCAATCTTCACGGGCAAAAAACTCGATGCCCCAGCAGCAGCCTCAAGCGCCCTTTTCTGGCGCAAAACCTCATCTAATATCGATGCTCTCCTAGTCTGCTCCTCATGTTTACACTCCCTTTTTCTAGTTCGAGCATCATCAATGGTCTCAGAAGGGTAACTAGAATGGTACCTATTGCCATGAGCACGGCTGGGGTCGGGTTGTATCTCTGCGTCCACCCTGAATAAGGCATCAAGAATGGTATCCTCAGACAATACCGTAGGTGCATGCTCTGGCTCATTCACAGGAATCTCAAGAATGGCATCCACATCAGCTCGAAGACTAGCCAACTCCGCCCGAATGGAGGAATTCGGTGTCGGGGGCTAGTTGGGTTAGAACCATCAACTCAAACACATGCAGGTGTTTATGAATTGCCTGGATCTGCTTCTCTGTCTACTTTGCCACCCTTATCTCAATTCTGGCCTCAGACTCTGCTATCGACTTCTGCATCCAAGGCTAGATGTGGCGCAACAGTGTGGCCATCTGAGCCTCTAATTTATGTACTCTATCCATCCGAACAACGGTAGCTCCTGATGGTGGTGTGGACCTGGATGAGCTAGCATCCTAACTAGTTACCTGAGAAAAGGAGGTCGAGACAGTATGGGTGTGGCCTGGAATAATGGGATTATCGCCCCGTGCCTGCTCCATTGTGTCTGCATGATCAGTGCCCAAGGGAGGTACCTCAACCTGGGCTCTCAGCGTGGTGCCGCCAGATTTGCCTCATCTCGAATGAGGCCTATATTCAATGTCCCAGTAGGGTGGATCAACCTATCACAATGCCATATCGACACTCCAGAATCCCTGCACAACTGAAAAATCAAACTCTTGCAATAACAATACCTATCTAATCAACCTCAGTTATGAATCCTTTTTCTCCATCAAATACCTCAATTCAGAATGGCCAGTATGCACTATGACCTTAGTATCAAGCAAGTAGGATCAAAATTTCTCGAATGCAAAAACCATCGCAAAAATTTCTTGTTTAGTATAATTCTTCTGGGCCACATTTACAGCTTTGCTAGCATAGTAAATAGGGTGAAGAATTTTCTCTCTCCTCTGTCCTAATATCATACCAAGCACCACTCCACTCGCATCGCACATTACCTCAAACGTGGTGCAGCCAGATTTGCCTCATCTCGAATGAGGCCTATATTCAATGTCCCAGTAGGGTGGATCAACCTATCACAATGCCATATCGGCACTCCAGAATCCCTGCACAACTGAAAAATCAAACATGGAAAGGGATTAGTAGTGCAGGTCTTGAACGTCCTCTCGTGAATTTGTGTCAGCAGCATGCGGCCAAAGTCAATCCCCAATCCTGCTACTAATGCTACAACCATGACGTCTCTATCCCATGTGAGTTGGTTGTCAGCTTTTGTAGGCGACACCCTGTGCGCACCAATAGCTAGAAGAACATGGCCACAAAATTTAATGTGGGCTTTCGAATACCCAACCGTGGTGCGGTGATCCACTTTGCACGCTCGCCATCTGCAGCAATGTGTATAGCCAACCATAGTGCAAAAGTCGCCCACTGCTCAGCATTTCTCTGAAAAGCGCCGCTTCTCACAATGTCCCATTGATAATCAAACTCTGCTGTGTTCAGTAGCCACGAGTGACCGGTGGTAGGGGCATAGAGAAATCGGCTGATGGTGGAATGTGATATGTCCACCGGACAACCTTGGGCCACAGTGAAAGTGAGAGGGTCTTGGGCTATGGGCTTTGACTGCTAGGAGATCGAACCTCTGAGAGTGGCAGCGTTGGAGGCGTAGAACTCCTGCACAATCTCCTCGCTATAAGTCCATGGGTCTCGAGCCATCCAGTCACACTTGTTAAGTTTAAAAAGTCGGTGGATGTCGGGGACAGTGTGCAAGCTCCTATTAAGGACTCTGCGCTCCTCTGTAATAAGTCAGGCCATCTTCTATTTGTCATTTTTTATCTTGGTATCCTGATAAATCTGCCATTGGCCCTCAACACATCATATATTTGGCTCGCCAGCCACTGGAGTAGGGTCATTATTCTGTGGTGCTGGTACTGACTCCACGCTAGTGGCCTCATCAGACGAGGCTGCTTGTCCATTTTCGCTGGAACCTGTGGATGATTTAGCAATGGACCCTTCAACTTCGGCAGACTCGGACCCTGAAGCATGGCTAGACTCAGAGTTTGAAACATGGGCAGTCTCGGAGCCAGACGTAGACCCATTCGCTACACTGTAAACATCCCTGTTGGTGACTCGATTAGTGTGTGCTCCTCACCAGACTGGTAGACAGTGACTACGTCGGGAATGACCTTTCGGGGGGTGCCACTGGTGACTCGGTGTACAGTAGGAGAGGTCCTTGTGTTGGGAGGAACGTATGTCGAATCTGTCTCCCCATTGTTATCTTTGTCGATTAGACTGAAGCTAGGGACCATAGATTTTCACTTGCCCTGTTTTGTATAAGTGATTAGCTTCTTCAGTGCCATAGTACATGTGGAAGAGTTATTAGTGCCAAAACTAACTAAAAGCACACTCGAAATAATTTTAGAACTAAAAACGAACAACAATAAAGACCCAAAAAAAAATCAGACAGTGGCTACAGTGATCATCTACTGTGGGGACCTACAGTCTGTACACTAATCTACGGGTGCATGGAACCCTTCCATGGATCAGAGGACCAATAATATTGGTCACAGATGGAAACCACGGATGTACAGAACAGCCCGTAGATTGATCTACTGACCCTAGTCCACCTCCGTGGTTTCACACTTGGTGAAATTTTCAAGTGCATCCAACCACGAACTTGATCTACGATTCGTAGATTGATCAATAGTCCGTAGACGAGGTCTCATGGACGTGATTTGTCCAGGTTTCAGACCTTCTTTATTTTCAATCCCACATATTTTACCGTTTTCAATAGTATCCTAGTGTAACCATGCATTTCAATATTTAATCATGCTAGTTCATCATTCTAAGGGTTCGAATTACTCAATTTGATAATTATTTCATACAAGTTTCGGAACCCTAAGTCGAAACTTACATATAGACTAGCATTTAGACAGGTTTAACACAGTATCAAGGCAGCACAATCAGAATCTATCGTTCCAAGGGTTTTAGTACTTAAATTTTAGCATACAATTACATATACTTAATTACCCAAGGTCAAGACCCGACTCCCGACTTTCTATATTCAATCTACGAACCAAAATATAAAGTAAGGTTAAATTATATTACCTTACAAGCAACGAGGAGTGGGGTGATTGTGTGATGACACTAAGCTTTGCAAGACCACACTAATCGCCTAGTTGCGCCAAACCTAAACACTGATGTTTTGAATAACGCAGTTGAGAGAGATTGGGGAATTTCTGGGATAAATGAGTGAGAATTGTATATGGGGGAGTGATGGGTGATTTGAGGCGTAATTTAGGGGATTTGGAGGAGTTAACGGTTGTGGCGGTAAAATAACGGAAGAGGGAATGAATTTGAAAAGTGGGATTATTAAATAGGAGGGTTCGGGTCAGGTCGGTCCAACTTAGGGTTAGGACCTACCCGACCCCGCTTACGGTCCATAGCTCTATCGACGGTCCGTCAGTGGGGACCGTAGATCACCTTTACACTTAAAATAATTTAGACACTTACCTGGGATCTACGGACACCATTAACGGTCCGTTGATGGATTGATGGACCGTCGATGGGGTCAGTAGACCTCCGCACCAGACTATTTTCTGCATATGTTTCATAGTGTGCCTGCACATGTAGGAACCATTTGGCTATTCTTTTTACATTTTCTGGACACTTTTTAGACACTGACCCTATGCTAATTCTAGCCAACACTAGTACCAAACTAAAACACCTATCTAAATTAATACAGAGAATCAACTAAACAAAGAAAACTACTAGATGGAAAACAAAAGCCTATCGTTGGCTAGATTGTAAACTTGGGTTGCCTCCCAAGCAGTGCTTGTTTTAACATCGCGGCACGACACAGGCCTCTTGATTACTCAGACTTCATCAAGATGATGCGCCTCAACAACTTCTTGCACATTTTTTACGTTTCCCAGATAGATCTTGATCCTTTGCCCGTTAACCATAAACCTTGTTCCTTCACTGTTCTCAAGCACAATCGCTCCATGGGGAAGAACTTTTGTGAGCAAAAATGGCCCAGTCCATTTGGATTTAAGTTTGGCCGGAAAGAAGCGCAACCAAGAGTTGAATAAAAGCACAAGATCACCCACAACAAATTTTCACTTTTCAATTCTTTGATCATGATACCTCTTCATCTTCACTTCATACAAGGCTGAACTTTCACAAGCTTTTAGGCGAAAGTCATCAAACATATTCAAGTCATTCATTCTTTGATTAGATGTGGCGCCCCAATCGAAATTTAGCTTATTCATTGCCTACAAAGCCTTATGCTCTAGCTCTATTGTTAAATGGAAAGACTTCCCATATATAAGTTGTTAAGGAGACATACCTATGGGAGTCTTGTATGCAGTGCGATAGGCCCATAGAGCTTCCTTGACCAATCTGTTCTATTCGCATTCACAGTCTTCGCCAAAATCTGTTTGATCTCTCTGTTGGACACTTTAACTTGCCCACTAGCCTGTGGATTGTAAGGAGTGGCTACATTGTGGCGGACACCATATTTCACAAGTAGCGCCTTGAACAACTTAGTACAAAAGTGGGAACCTGCACCATTGATAATCACCCTCAGTGTACCAAATCTGGAGAAGATATTCTTTTTCAAAAATGCGGTGACACTTTTACCTTCATTGTTGGGGAGAGGAACTGCTTCCACCCACTTCGAAACATAATCAACCGCAACAAGAATATACTTCGTCCAATGTGAAATCACAAATGGACCCATAAAATCAATGCCCTATACACCAAACAACTCTATCACCAATATATGATTCATAGGAAGCTCTTGCCTCTTTGAAATCCCTCCTTCTCTTTTGCTACGATCACAAGACTTGGTGAAATCATGAGCACTTGGTGGATGGTAGCCCGTAGTACCCACACTGCAAAATCTTATGCGCAGTTCGAATACCACTATGATACCCACCAACATGCGATGAATTACATGCTTCTAGTACACTCAACATCTCAACCTCGGGCACACATCGACGAATAATCCCATCAGCACAACTACGATACAAGTAAGGCTCATCCCAAAATAATTTCTTCACATCATGTATAAACTTTTTCCTTTGGTGAAAAGACAAATCCGAGGGTACCCAATTGCTTGCCAAATAATTAGCAAAGTCTGCGAACCAAGGAATCAGATCATGAGAAGCAGCCAATACCTGTTCATCTGGAAAAGCATCATTAATTTCAACCCCATCACTAAGATTTAGCATAGCCTCTTCCTCTAATCTGGAGAAGCGATCGGCAACTTGATTTTCGGTCCCGTTTTGATCTTTTACCACAAAATCAAACTCTTGCATTAACAATACCTATCTAATCAACCTCAGTTATGAATCCTTTTTCTCCATCAAATACCTCAATTCAGAATGGCCAGTATGCACTATGACCTTAGTACCAAGCACGTAGGATCAAAATTTCTCGAATGCAAAAACCATCGCAAGAATTTCTTATTTAGTATAATTCTTCTGGGCCACATTTACAGCTTTGCTAGCATAGTAAATAGGGTGAAGAATTTTCTCTCTCCTCTGTCCTAATACCATACCAAGCGCCACTCCACTGGCATCGCACATTACCTCAAACGGTTGTCCCCAATCCGGTGAAATAATGATAGGTGCAGTCACCAACTTCTCCTTCAACTCTCCAAATTCTCTCAGACAAGCATCATCAAAATAAAACTTATACTCCTTTTTGAGCAGTTTGCACAATGGATGTGCAATTTTCGAGAAGTCCTTGATGAATCTCCTGTAGAAACCTGCATTCCCAAGAAAACTTATAACACCTTTTACAGAGATAGGTGGTGGAAGCTTTTATATTACCTCTACTTTTGCTCTATCAACCTCAATGCCCTTCTCAGAAATCCGATGACCCAGAACTATCCCTTCTTTTACCATAAAGTAGCACTTCTCCCAATTTAGCACCAGATTGCAGTCTTCACGCCTTTTAAGAACCTCAGCCAGATGATCCAGACATCGATCAAAAGAGTCACCTACTATAGAGAAATCATCCATGAGCACTTCAATAGTGTCCTCCACCATATCAGAAAATATCAACATCATACAGCGCTGGAAGGTCGTTGGAGCATTGCACAACCCAAATGGCATCCTTTTAAAAGCAAAAGTCCCATAAGGGCAAGTGAATGTGGTCTTCTCTTGGTCTTCCGGAGCTATAGAAATTTGATTGTATCCCGAATACCCATCAAGAAAATAATACCAACCCTTGCCTGCAAGTCTATCCAACATCTGGTCTATGAATGGCCTAGGAAAGTGGTCCTTCACTATCCACACATTCAACTTCCGGTAATCCATGTAGACTCTTCATCTGATCACGGGCCGTATTGGAACAAGCTCCTTTATCTCATTTAGAACCACAATAATACTATCATTTTTAGGCACACACTGCACATGACACACCCAATTACTATCTACAATGGGATAAATAACTCCAGCTTCCAACTACTTGATGATCTCCTTTTTTACTACCTCTTGCATAGGTGGATTTAACCTTTTCTGGTGCTCGATACTAGGCTTGTGATCTGGCATGAGTTGGATTTTGTGAGAACAAATACTGGGAGGAATCCAAATAATATCCGCAATAGTCCACCCAATAGCTCGCTTGAACCTATTTAACACAATCACCAAGCACTCTACTTGTTTCGCATTTAAATCTTCCGCAATGATGATCGGCAAAGTATTATCTCTACGCAAGAATACATACCTCAAAGCGGTGGTAGAGCCTTAAGCTCCAATTTTTGTGCCTCCACAATAGATGGTCTCGTGGGTGGGAACTCACGATTCTTCATGTCTAACTCATTCCTCTTTGGTTTTGACCAATATTCACACCTGTCGAGTGCAGCTACCAACACATCGTACTCTTCAATACCATCACTATCGAAATTCATCGTAAATGCTGCTAGTGCCTCAACACCTGTCGCTCTTCAATTTGCACTTCTGTTTCACTCCCAACTCTGTAAGTTATAGCAGATACCGTTTGGAGCTCACCACTCTGCTTCATGGACCTACAAATATTGAAAGTTTCTCCTTCATTGTTCAGTCTGAATTTCATCTGCCCCATCTCCATATCAACCAACGCACGCCCCGTGGCAAGGAATGGTCTCCCAAAGATGATGGGAACCTCAAAATCAACCTCACATTCAAGATTCACAAAATCCGCCGGAAAGATGAACGACTCCACTTTCACTAGCACATCATAGAGTACACCAATGGGCCTTTTCATGGTTCGATCAGCCACAAGTAACCGCATCGTAGTAGGCTTTGGATCCCCTTGACCTTACTTATTATAAATAGACAATGGCATGAGGTTGATGCTAGCACCAAGATCACACAATGCCTTAAGCAAAGTGTAACAACCCTATAGTAGATGGAATAGTGAAAGCACCAGGATCTTCCTTCTTCTGCACATGAGACCTTGTAGCAATAGCGCTACAATGCTGCAATCTATCATCATCTTCAAAACTCACAACTCACAGACCTTTTCTTTGTCACCATATCTTTCATAAACTTCGTATACCTAGGCATTTGCTCCAAAGCTTCTATCAACGAAATGTTGATGGAAAGCTGCTTCAACTTAGTAATAAACCTGCGATATTTACCATCTTTAGTCTTCTTCACTAACCTCTGTGGAAAATGTGGTGGAGGTCTAGGTATAGGGACCACTTTCTGAGATATATTCGCTTCTTTCTCTGTCGCATTCTCAGACTCTTCTGAAACCTCTACCACTTCATCTTCTTTTCTAATATCAACATCCACCACATACGGTATAGGTGGATCAATGGTTTGCTTACCCCCTCGAGTAGTAACTGCCATATAGTGACCATCATTCTTTGGATTCTGGATGGTGTTGCTACGAAGAGTGCTAGGTTGACGTGGGTTCACTGTAGTAAACAACTGAGTCATCTCCTGCTCTAGATGCTTTATTGACACTGCATGGACATCAACCTTTTGACCAATACTAGACAAATCTTTTCTCATCTCTTTCATATTCTCATTAGTTGCATCAAACCTTCTCATCATCTTCTGCATCATATCTTCAATACGCGCCATTTTGCCTCCAACTTCCCTAGTACCAGATTCCAGATTTTATGGGTGAACATAAGGTCCAACCCGATCATTTTTGGTGCCGTAGTTGTTCCTATTATAGTTGTTGTCGCGATTGAAGTTCCCATCCCGGATATATTGACCCTCTCGGTTGTAATTGCCATAGTTCCGACCTTGGTTTCCATGACTTTGGCGCCAATTGTCCTTGTTGGATCCTTGGGCGTTTGGTCGAAAACCCCCCATCAGATCATTCACCGCCTAAGCATCCTCTTCATAGTAACACTCTTCAACTGGTGGTGGAGTTCTAGTCAAGTAGTTCACAACATTTACCTTTTCCGCACCTCTACTCACATGCTTCAATACCAACCCAAACTCGGTCCTCATCAGAGGCATCTCTTCACGAATCTCATCCGCATACTAGTTGTTTGTAGCATGAATGGGAAACATATTTCTCCCAGTATTCGACCTCCTAGTACTCCATGCTTTAATGTTGCGAGATATCTTCTCCAATTTTTCTGCAATCTGTGTGTACGTGAACTTACCATATGAACCTCCAATAATAGTATCAAGCACTGCTTTATTGTTGTCATCCTGACCTCGATAGAAATATTCCTTCAGCAACTCATCATTAATATGGTGATTCAGAACACCTCTTATGAACGCAGTGAATCTGTCTCAAGAGCTACTCACAGACTCTCCAGGTAATGCCACAGAATTGTTGACCTTTCTTTGTGATTGAGCTTCTTGGACACAGGATAATATCTTGCTAAAAACACATCCTTCAATTAGTTCCATGTAGAGATTGAGTTATAAGGAAGCTCAGTGAACCATACAGCAGCATCGCCTAACAGTGATAGAGGGAACACTCGCAATCCGATGACATCCATATCCAAGTCGGGTTGACCTACACAACTCTTGCAAACCACCCTTAGCTTGGCTATGTGAGCTCGTGGGTCCTCCGATGGCAACCCAGAGGACAAGCCCCGTGTTGTAAGCATCTACATCAAGCTACTGGTCACCACATATGTGTCCCCGAAGGTAAATGGGGTAGGACAAGAGGTCCGTCAGAGTCAACAATATTGACGTTGCCCTTATAGTTGTCATGCAGTCGTGGGCCTGGTGGATCTTGCACCCTCAATGCATCTCTCAATTGATTTTCAGTTGGAACTTGGTTGTTTCCACCAACTATCCTCGGATGTAGCAACTCAACTTCATCACCTGGATTTCCTCCGATAGGATTAACTGGAACTCCTTGATTGTTCATTCTTCGCAAAGTTCGGTTCAACTCTGGATTGTAAGGAGTAAGTGGTTCACCTTGGCTCTGTGTAGTTGGCATACACTAAAGTCAGAACCTGAGAGAGACAAAAACAAAAAGAAAGAGTAAAATTAGGAAATATTTGACTAAAGTTCAATAATGCAGTTAAAATTAATCTAAAAGCAAAATTTCCCCGGCAGTGGCGCCAAAATTTGGTACGCTCAAATTACACCTCACTAAAGAAGCATAAGCGATCGTTATCAAGTATAGAACCCAACTTGTAGGTTGGGGTCGATCCCACGAGGAAAATGGTCTAGACTTAACTTTAACCAACAATTATATTAGTGTAGTCAGTAAGTAATCAGTAAACAAAAGTCAATTTTGGTTGTTTATCAAGATGAGAGAATTAACTAGGGTATATGTGTTCCCCACAAGCTCATAACATAGTATTCCTAGTAATAGCAATCCTTTCCTAGTGTACTACATGCAAAGTGATAAGCTAGGTATCTCTATATCCTTGGTCTGGCATCTAGAGAATTTCATCCCGCACCTTGATCCTGCTACGTGTGTATAATTTACTAACTCTTACTTTTACATCATATTAGACATCACATCGATGTTTGGCTTAGTTATTACTTCACACCAATCGACACTAGACTATTACATAGTATCACACTAAATCTATGTTGATAATTCTTTTCTAGTTGATTGCCTCCTTGGTCTTGCAAGTATCAACAAGGCGAGTTCTAACGTTGCGTACCATTAAAAAGACTTTTAAACGAAAGAAATATCAGTGCATGCAAAACACTATTCAAGAATTGCTTAGTTACTATTCATACTTTATTAATCGCTTATGTTTCCCACAACCCTAGTTGTGGAGTTTAGTTACCCATAATCATATGAACACAATTCATTGTTTTAGATGAAAGAATTATGAACTTACGTAATTGAGAAT